>LPNX010710382.1:0-35491 GCA_001517045.1 Pseudotsuga menziesii | reverse complement strand
GTCACGAGATCAATCCCACCCGGGTTTACCTGTGTCCCATGTCTTGCGGTGGGCGTGGGACACCTAGGGTTATAGTGGTAGCAGGAATGGATCCTTGGACCCCGTGTCACGTGAGTACCAGCCTGACCCTAGTTGCTGATTCTCCTAGTAAAAAAAAAGAGCACTTATAAAATATAAGTCCAAACCTCTTCTAAAAGGCTCTTAAAAAATTTACTAATGCTTCATCTAATGACTTTCATATCACCTAATGAAAATGAATTGAAAAATTTATTTGAGGAGATAATATGACACCTTCCTATACAAGCTTAGACAGCTTTGTGTACCACCGTTGAGCACCGACAGAAGCTCATTTTGGATGTGCACTACAATAAGACTGTAGGACATTTTGGAGTCACAATAACACTTGTTATCCTCCAGAAGTTTTTTTACTATCCTTCAATTAAATATGATGTCAACAAGTACATTCAATCGTGCGTGGTTTGTTCCATTTCTAAACCACTGAATCGATTACAAGGATTGTACACACCCCTTCCAGTTCCTAGTTGACCATGGGAATATATTTCTATGGACTACTTGACGGGATATAAGACTACCAAACATAATCATGACATGATCTTAGTAGTAGTTGACATATTTTCCAAGATGGTTATACTCATACCATGCAAGAAGAATACGACAACACAACAGACTGCTCAACTCTTCTTGGAACATGTGTGGAAACATTATGGCCTCCCGACGACCATTATTTTTTATGGAGATGCTCGATCTGTCAGCAACTTTTGGAAAACTCTCTAGCAACAACTAGAAATGAGACATTATTTGTCAACAACCTTCCATCTGCAGACAGACATATAGACGGAAGTTGTAAATCACTTGGTAGTACAATTGCTTCGTAAGAACAACCACAAGCATTGTCGAATGTATGGGATTCCAACTTCCATACATACAAGAAAACTACAATCACGTTCAATACAGTTCTACAAGGAAGATTCCATTTAACTTTTGTTAGGGATTTTCTGTAGCAAGACTTCTGTGGTCGTTAATTTCGGGAAGAATCGGAAAAACCACAGTATTCATAATTGCATATTGACGTTTCAAATCCAAAACAGGATCCATCATCAGGACATATTGCTGAGTATTATGAATAACGTAAGATATATATAAATAGTAATGGGATGTGGAGACAAGTTGAGGCCGGCTCTAGGATTTTAGGTTTATTAGGTGAGTTCTGGATATTAATTAATTTAATTAATTAATTAAAACCCTAAAATTTTAAACCTAATTGTCTATGGTTGAGATGATCATTTAAGTTATAGATTACAAGTTTTTTTTTGAAATAAAAGTTGTTTATTTTTACTTTTTAGGTTAAAACAAATAATATGTACTTAATATATTAACTAAAAACCTGTGACACCTGAGCCTACTTACCTGAGATAAGGTAAGTAGGCTCTTGTGTCACCTCAAATGACAGGTCATCTTTTGCCCAAAAATAAGCAACAAACTTTATCTCTTTCAGCTTGTTGACACCTTCAGAACTGGGACAGAGCACTAAATCTGATGCTCTTATTTATAATATTTGTTTAGAAATCATCCTCATGCCCTTTAGAATGATAAAATTTATATATGTGCAAAAAGAATGCCATTTTCTCCCATATCTATGCTTTCGGTGGCTCAGAGTGCCCCGAAATTGCGGTCTTAGCTGCTGAAAGCGAGTGCTTTCGGTCACTTACAGAACTTTAAAACATACTCAGCCACCAAAAATTGTTGTTTGAGATTTTTTACAAATGAAGTGCTGACTCAAGAGCACTTATAATGCCCGCACGGGTGTGGCTCATTGGCAGTTCTGTTGTTATGAAGTCACTTGTTGTAAATTGGAGGTCACGATATCAATCCCATCCAAGGGGTCACTGATAAGATCTCCAGAATCCTTAAAAAGAATAATATTACTACTTTATTCAAACCCTTGGAAACTATTAAATAGAAAATGAAATATGTAAAAGACTCGATCGACCCGAAAGAACTTAGGGGAGTCTACAATATTCCGTGTTCTTGCAATATTAGCTATATAGGTGAGACTGGACGTTCATTCCACACAAGACTAAAAGAGCATGGAGATGACATAAGGAATGAACGAGTCCATACCTCGACCCTGGAAAAACATTGCACCAAAACCAAACATCAAATTTGCCTTGAAAACACCAAAAACCTAGCTAAAGAAACCACTATTTCAAAAGGAAATTTAGGGAAGCCCTAGAAATCATCAAACATCTAGACAATATGAATAGGGATGGAGGCCTCGAAGTCAGCACGAGTTGGATTTATTCTATCCTAAAAAATAATTAAGTAGATAACCTCCTTTCCTTACCTTCTAAACCTTAAGACTGGTAACACGTTGTCATGATTAAAATATTGAATTACAACAATTAAAATTCTTAACCCTTACTACAATATTAACATTTAAAAATTATTAAATATTTAACGTTTAAAATTGAAACTAACATTAACTACAATTTATTATTTGGCCATTAACTAAACCTACACTTTAATAAAACACTATTACAATTACATACTTAATATATCAAGTACCTATTATTTGTTTTAACCTAAGATTAAAAATAAACAACTTTTATTTCAAAACAAAACTTGTAATCTATAACTTAAATGATCATCTCAACCATAGACAATTAGGTTTAAAATTTTAGGGTTTTAATTAATTAATTAAATTAATTAATATCTAGAACTCACCTAAAAAACCTAAAATTCTAGAGCCAACCTCAACTTGTCTCCACATCCCATTACTATTTATATAGATCTTACGCTCTTCATAATACTCGACAATATGTTCTGATGATGGATCCTGTTCTGGATTCGAAACGTCGTTTTGCAATTATGAATACTGTGGTTTTTTCGATTCTTCCCAAAATTTGTTAGGGATTTCAACCCTCAGCGCTTATCGACTTGATTAGTTCCTCGACACAGTTGAATGACATCGATATCAAAGGACGAGAAGTTGAGAAAGCATTGAAGTTCCAAGATCAAATATACAACATTCAGAAGGAAGCACATAAAATGTTGCAATGAGCTAATGAAAAAGTTAAGGCTCGACATGAAAAGCATCGTATTCCTTATTCATTCCAAATTGAGGATCAAGTTTGGTTACATCTAAAGAAGGAGTGCTTCATTGGTCCATACAAAAAGATGAAACTTTTGCGATATACTCCATATAGTATCCTTAAATAGATTGGTGAAAACATTTTTCACCTTGACATTCCTGCATGCCTTGGCCTACATCCAGTATTCAATGTAGATCTACTTCGACCATGCCATGCACTGTTATTGGAACATAACGACTTGCATACAGTATAACCTGAAGACATCCATCCAGATGTTGGAGAACCTCTTCTTTGTGACACCATTGTTGGACAATGCGTACACCATACAAGGATGAAATCCATTCCCTTGTTTAAAGTGTCTAAAGCTGGAATAATCCCTGTGCAAGATAAATGGTACTCTGCTACTGAAGTAGCCAAAAAGTTTCCTCACCTGAATGAATACACAATGGAGACCATTGTTTCTTAAGGAATGATAAATGATCCAACCAACAGTTAGTATGTTGTTGAACTTTGAAAAAGTCTATCAGTTCGAATTCTTCGACAGGTTCAACATCGTCGTTGACAAGTACAAACCTCGATAGAACCAACCTCGACAAACCATGACATGTTTTGTGATTGACGTACAACATCTTGACATGCCTTGTCGGCACTTGTTGAACATCGACATAATGTCTCTGTCTTCCAATTGTCTGCAACAGTTGAAATTCTGAATCGTTATAAATTCTTGTAACTTAACGTAATGGTTAGTCACCCAAGCATCTCAACATTCTATAAAAACATGTACATTATTGTAACAAGAAACCAACCTTCGGGAAGAAGAAGCAATAATAGAATTTGGTTCGGATTCTTGTATATTGTCTATGCACATACTTTTTGTCAATATAGTGTATGTCATCCTTTCCTTGTTCTTTTTCTAAGCTTCCACCACAATAGTGCTCGACTCATTGAGTCGACTATTGTCCCCAGCATTCACTTGGGAAAAAATGGGATCAACAACCTCCTAGCACACACCCCTCATGAATGACTAGAAGGGGAATACCTTTTTATTCAGTAAACATGACTTCCATGGCTTCCATCATCGATCAAGAGTAAACATGGGGTGAAAAATCAGGTAAGGGTGTGAGGGGAGTAAGCAACCATGATATTCCATGAAGAAGAAAATACCTAGTCAACTTGCATTAGAGAATAAAGATACTAGACAAATAAATCATGCCGAAATAAGAGAAAACAAAACTATTAATTGAAATAGAATATGCACTCGATTAAAAATCAAAGAGATGGATACAAAGAAGAATGGAAGGATATAACCCTCAATCAACCTTTTTAGGGATAAACTTTCCTAAATAGATGGGGTTATAACTATTGAAGATCAATGCAGTTAATACCAATATTCCTTCCCATGAACTAATTGTTTAGCTTGCAAATACTATCTTAGAGTGAAAGTAATCATGCACCTATTCTAGTTGTTATCTTGGAATGTGGGTTGAAAGATGGTTTCAGTGCACTTGCTACTAATCCCCATCAATCTCTAGAACATGCACACCAGACTGACTACTTTTCTCAAACACACTTGGTGGTACGTAAAGAAAATATGACAATTATTAATTCAAATTGAATAGGCATGAAAGAAATTTTCATCAATCCAAATGCAACATAATATTAAACAATAAATCATATAACAACTAATTTTGGGGCTGGACGGAGAGATTATATATTTCCTTTCATTAATGAGAAACAATAGAATACATGTTTACCTTACCTTCTATTTCCAACACCTTTTGCAGTAGCCTTATGGGTCCCTTTGATCCTGAGCCAGTGATGAAAAACCTTCTTGAATTCAAACTTCTCTCTGAATAGTATGCGGAGGTCAATAATGGAGTTTGATTCTCAATAATCAAAATGAATATGGGACTAAAAATAAGACTTTTTTAGGGTAAGGGGATAATAAAAACACAAATAAATCATAAGGATATTGATTCAATTCACAAGCGACTCAGTTATTGAACTTGTTACATAGCAAGGTCATTCGTAGGATATTAAAGAATGTCCCTGATTTCCCTAAATATTCTAAAATTCCTCTTAACATTGTATTGTTGACCCCCGCTCCCCAATATACCTTTCCAATTAAGAAAACCCCTAGTTTCAACAAATATTGTTGGTATCCATTTTTATCAACCCATTTTTAATATATCGTTTATATCATGTTATCAAGTTGTGACAAACAGGATGCCTACCGCATCTTAGTATAACCATACATGATGCTAAAAAAATAATAGTATAATGTTAATAAGGATCCCACTGGGATTGCAAGGGTGACTAATCAATTTGTAGCATTGGTTAGTGGAAGACCCAATGAAATAGTAACGGGGAAGGAAAAATGCGTAACAAAAAACCTAGTCAAGAGATCAATATAACAAAGAGTGTAAAGCATTGATAGTCCAATAATCACTACAATGATTAGAAAAGATGAGAATTGTAGAGGTTTAACACCATAGACTTCAATTCTACCAATTTTATATCATCTAAATCTAAGAATAACCATAGAGAGATAATGTTTTCTATAAGATTAATGAATTAAACTCTATAAAAATGTAGAATTGAAACCCTTTCATGGATGGATTTCCCTACCTTTCAATAAAAAAAAAACATGTTTGAACCCAAATGTACATAGAATAGTTCCTCTTACTTTCCCATAACACCATATAATCATGCGCATAGCTTGGATTTGGGTCATTCACAAGATCCAATCAATAGATTCCACTTCCTCTACATTAATTCTTGCAATCAAGGGAATTAACAACATTTAGTCACATTTTATTGGGTTATATCTAGTTTTTTTTTATCTTTACAGGAGAGGGAAAACTCTCCATTGTTAAGTTTCAAGAATACAATACTTGAAAACATACACATAGTGAAACTTATATGATACCATTTCATGGTAACAATAACACATAGGGTATGTAAATAAGGATTTAGATTTGGAACTATGTTCATGTAAGTTGCAATACAATATTAAGATGAATGCCTTGCAAATAAGAGATGAAATTACGATTATGAATATGCCAAGTATAACTGAATCTAACAACAATTCCTAAGTGGAAATGTAAAACTGTTAAAGAAATTACAAAAGTTGAAAGAAATAATTAGTCAAGAAAGATTGATCTAATTTTTCTTGGTTCTTGTGAGCTAAGAAAGATTGATCTCACTTTTCTTGTTTTTCATGGAGCACGTCTTGATTAATTATCAATACCTGCCTAAACAACAACCTATAAAATTATTCTAAACAAAAAAATACTTTATAAGTTCATTGATTCAGAGAAGTATATCAAGCCCACGATTTGGAGGTTATTCCATAGCAACAATTAGCACTGATATGCATCCATTGCATGATTTGGAGGTATGAATATAACCCACGATTTGGAGGTTATTCCTTAGCAGTAGTTAGCACTCATATGAATCCATCCCATGATTTATAGGTTTGAATCTAGCCCATGATTTGGAGATTATTCCTTAAGAAAAAACTAGGACTTAATATGAATCCAACCCTCGATTTGGAGGTATGCGTTAATCCCATGATTTGGAGGTATGAATCCATAACACAAATTGGAGTTTATTCCTCATCCCACCCAAATAAAATGATCCCCAATATTTATATTACTATATCAAATTAAAAATTGCTCCCTTGACCCTTTTGGGCCTAGGGAAAGGAAAGCATAATTCACTTAGAATTCTTCCTAAGTATGGAGGAAAGCTAAAGAATAAGAGAAAGGAGTTGCGATAGAAGCCGCGAGAGGAAAGAAGAGGAGAAAAGAGTTGCGATAGAAGAAAACACATGAAGAAATGCGACAGAAGGAAGGAATACGAAAAGGGAATATGGGACGGAATAACACTAACAGAAGGTGTGTAGGTGGCATAATGACTATAAAATGGAAGTAAGGAACAATAGTTAGAAAGTGATAGGCCATATAGATTGTGGGTACAAGTTTAGATAAAGATAGAAAAAACCACATGTATGAAGCTATATTTGTAAGTCAGGCCTCCAGAGACTACTTTTATGTAATATCCCTGATCTAATATACATATAAGAATATTACCTTTCTGCAAATTTAAATTAAATTTCATTTATTACACTTGCAAACATACAATAAATTGCTGATTGGGAAATTAAGGTATTTTGATGGGATAAATTGCAGATAAAGGGAGTGGGAAGTGGGAAGCAACCAAAATTATTTCATACATATAATTTCTTCTCTCATAACACAATTATATCTGGCACCATTTAGGTTTCAAAATTCGCTATGCGGAAACCTACTTCCACACTTTTGGGCCACCAAACCGTGAAACTAGGGAGAGTAGTTTCAGTCTTATACAACCATGGGATTTGAGAAACTTTCTTAGGGTTGGTAAAGCCTTCATATAACATAATAAATGGTTTCAGAAAGTTTGTAACATGTCTGGAAGGTTCTGGGAAGTTTGGGAGGAAATTGGAGTTTTTAGGCAATTTTGTCTTGGTAAGACCCTGTGCAATGGGGGATCCCAAAACCCAGTACAAACTTGACGAATATCATATATGGGATTATGTATGGGAATTTATGTATCTTAGTGATGTACATCAACTTACAGAACCAAAAAATTACCGAGTATAACTCTCTGAATTTAAAGAACAACTAGACTAGTAAAAAATAACTAATATTTAATTATCGACCTAATATAATCCACCTAGTATTTAATTATCGACCGAGTATAATCCATCTAATATTTAATTATTGACTGAGGTTGGTATAATTTGATTTGACCCAAAGTATATGCAAAGGTAGAGGGATTCCTCGGGCATTGTAGAAATATTTTAACAAAGAAAAGATCGAAAGATCTTTCAAAATGAAAAACTGAGTAAAAATCCTATAAATTTAACTTTATTAAGACAATTAGACTGGAAAATAATACTAGACCAGAACAATATCAAGCTATACTAATATACTCTATAAATAAATAATGGAAAATAAGGATATGAACAATACTAAATAAAGTAAACTTTCCTGGTAATCAACTATTCCACTATTTAATCTGAGAATTAGGAAGCTTTTATAAATAAATTCAGAAACTAACTATACAAGAAAATGAAATTACAACACTATATATATTTCACAAACTGCAACAATTAGACTATACATGTAACTAACAACTGTACAAGAGAGCTAAACTAAACTATCTAGTTCCACTCTTCTTGGTTGTTTTGAGGATAAGCATTCACTGTGATTGGAACAGGAGCATGAGTGGTATCAAAATGACTTTCAAAAGAAGTAAAGAAACTAAATGGAATCAAATCTAATTTAACTTTTACAAATATGTGCAAACTAAGGAATGCCCAATTACAGGTGATAGTAAACATGATGATCTATTCCATAAGCAAATGATTCTAGCTTATAACCAATTCAAATGTAAAAGAAATATATCTGATAGAAAACCAACAAACCTTAATAAAAGAAGCATGTAGAAAACTTAATAAAGAAGATATAATTGTGAAGCAAGTAGAAAACTTAATAAAGAAGAAGCAAGCAGAAAACTTAATAAAGATAACTCGTTTATATCCTACTCTCTAAGTATTTTTAGTAATCACACAGTGAAAGGAAAAAGGTCCTACTACTATAACCACTCTAAAAAGTGATAGTGTACTTTCCTAACATTGATATACCTAACCCTAAACTCTCTACACAAAAGGATAAATCAATCCAAACCAAAGATATAATTACAAGGTATCCCAACAATACTGAAGAAAGAAATCAGAAACCACAATAAACCAAAACACAAGACATAACTCAAAACATAAGGTGAAAAGAGCGAAAAATAAGGACAACACCTTAATTAATAATTTAAACAATCTATCCTAAGGTTCTTATAATAAGTATAACTATTATCTAACTACCATAGTCAAAACATAATAGAAAAGATAAAGAAACATGCTTAAAACAGATTAAAAACACTAAAGGCTGAATGAAAGGTTGGATAACAGTCTGGAAAGCAGGTCTGAACAACAGGCTAAACAGTCTGTCTGAATGATAGTCTGTATACAGAAAACACTAGACTTTTAAGAAATAGTTAATCTAAATGATTTCGAGATCAGCTGATTCATGCACATAATAGAAAAACACATAAGGAATCATAAGCAAACCTACTTGATGATCAAATTCAATAACATGATAACATAAACTAATTCATAATCAAAGGAAAATTATTAACTCTTGCATTCTTGAAACAAACTGAACTATAACCAAATGAATTTCCAATAAAACAGAAATAAATAGAACTGAACCTATTGTGAAAGGATGACTTATGCTAGTCTATATTTATAAAAAGAAATTGTGTTCTATCATAAAACAAACTGAAATGTAATTGAACTAAATCTAAAACTTAGATAAAAAATGACATAATCAAACCTAACTACAACCAAACTAAACCTATAGAATTAAACTAACTAAATTCTACTTGACTGTAACAATGAAACCAAACATAAGGCTAAAAGGAAAGCTAGAAAACAAAAGTGAAAGCAAATCTATGCACGCAACCGGTTAACTATCTATGGAAATTAAACTACTTTAACAACACAACATTATAGTGTAATCTATGCTACTAGAAACAATGATATAAGTATTTGCAGAAAAACCAAATTACATAACAAATTACAAATGAAATTAAACTAATGCAGATAGAGAAAAATACACATAAGAATGAAACCTCTGGTTGATGAGGGGCCCTCCCAACAATCAAAGCGATGGCTCGCTAAACACTTTACATGAACATGATCATAAACAACATGAGCACAACTTCTATTAAAGTGAGAAACGGTATTACAGAGATCTTCAAAATGATTGATTACATGTAAAAGAGACTAACTAAGCACTCGCGTAGAGGCTCATATATATAATGTTTACAGAGGTGAGTAGGTCGATCCTTTAGTGGTCGACCTCTCTCTAAATTTGGTCAACCATTATGAAAATTAACTGATCAAGAGCCAACACACAACGCTCCTTCCTCCTTCATCACGCGTTAATTCTTCATGGTGCGTGATGTGGCATGAGGTTTCTTCTTGCGTGGATTGATGTTACGGTGTCAAGAAGAGGAGGGCACTGGTGAGTCTTCTAGAATTAATATCACACTATCACCCATACATGTGGAAAACAGGCGGTTTCCATGCTTTAACGCCCAGGAATCTTCCATCAACAGCACACAGTTAGCTTAGCAGATTGAATGGTGAGCTGGATATGATATACACATATTTAGGGTGAATGCACTATTTGTTCATTTGAAGACTATGGTATGGAATCAAATTAGGTATCAAACATATATCAAATATAGTCAAATTAACTAATTAAATCATGAAATAAAGAGAATGAACCAGAACTTGCATAAACCTAAAATATAGTCGTACTTGGGGCTGAATAGCGAGGTGCATGACAGAAAACATACCAAAAGGTGACAAAACATATGTCAAACATGTAAATTAATAGCCTAAAATAATAGCAAAACTGGGATCAACATTCCCCCAAACCGTAGAAATTCCAGGTCCCACTGAGCAAAGGAAAAATAAATAAGGAAGAAGGCTTAGCTGCATCAGCAATTGCCTTTAACTTGGTTGACGAAACATGGGTTTTTAACTTCAATTTTCGAGCCTGTGATTTCAAGATAGCACGCCTCTCATGTTGAGATCTATGTGAAAAATTGATGGCCTTATTCATCTCATCGATGGTCTTAACCTGCAAGCACAAATATTTATTTTCTTGCCGAAGACTTACGATGATCTTAACATACTCTTCATTTCGGCTAACTGATTGAGCCAATTCCTGAGCCAATTGATCTACTATTGGATGATGCAGAGTAGATGGCTTTGTAGGTTGCTCAGAATATTGTGGGGGACTCATCTCTCTTGATGGAGGATCAATATCAACAGAAGGAATGTGTCTGTCAGGACTCATATCCCGTGTAGGTGCAGGAACATTTTCATGATCATCATCCTTCATCAATTCAGCTAAGACACGGGCCAACGCAAACAAAGGCAAGTCTGTATCAGGGTTATATGCTTCAGCCATACCGTCTAGATGATCAATTTGAACATTGGTCTGTACCACGGTCTAGACGCTAGGCTGAACTATGGACTGGACAAGTTTTGCCCTCTAGTTTCTAGTGTGAGGTCGTGATAAGGGTACAGACTGCACAGTGATAACATGGGTGGTATGAGTGGACAGAATCACCTCCAATGTGTCATCGTCAAGATGAACAACATTGGGGAATTTATCCTCTACGGTTGGAGATTGATTGAGTTCACGATTATGAAGATGTCGGGGGCATTTTCGGATATTTAGATGGGGGTTAAGAACTTTAAAAACGAAGGTATCCCAAGATTGGTTCTGCTCTTTGAGTTGGTCTAAGATCAAGAGTTTAATAAAATTATGGTGATACATGATGCATTTAGGGTTAACAGTATTTTTCTTGACCTGGCTCAACATCTTCTTTAGACTTCTAAGAAAAT
Organism: Pseudotsuga menziesii; assembly: GCA_001517045.1. NCBI lineage: Eukaryota > Viridiplantae > Streptophyta > Pinopsida > Pinales > Pinaceae > Pseudotsuga > Pseudotsuga menziesii. Next base: position 23,854 of record LPNX010710382.1, on the reverse strand, counting down.
AGAAAGGGAAATTAAGAAACTTCTGATCGACAAAATGTGCTAGCAAACAGATATGACAGGCTTTAAATATGTTGAACTTACCCTCGCAGGTGATCAAATGGATGGTGACTGTCAAAGGATTAATGTACTCTGGCTTAATCCAGTTGCAATGAAAACCTTTGAAACCTGTGACATGCCGATATTTTGGTTTAAGAGCGAAGTTGTGAGATTTCCACGGAACAAAATGGTGCTTGTGCCATCGAGGACCCTCTCTAGAGATATTTGTTGTGAGCGTAATAGACTCCTTTGTTACTGGGAAGACCAGATGACCAACCCTCTCCTTCTATCCATTGAAACTCATCATGAAAATAACGGATATTTCCTCATCATACCCTTGTATTAGGTGAAGGAATGGGTTCCAACCGACACAAAAAAGACCTCTCGGCACTCTAGGAACTATGGCATTTGAAATAAGTCTTGGTATCTCTCGGGATCAAAACGATTTGGCATGGTTCAAGGAGAGTCTAAGATACATAGTTTGCAGGGTGTAGAAGGAATAAGGTGGCTAACACAACTCTACTAGGATAACGATAAGCTATGATGATATAGTGGAAGCATGCACAACGTTGATTTAAAACGTGCTTCATTCAATTGTCCAAACGATCATGCAAAAGGATCGACACACGTAAGCGATCATACCATTATGGCAGGTCTTGAGACGTGTGCCGTTAAGGACGTCTATTTTAATGAGTTCAGAAGGTTGAAATTAGTTCAACCATGTCCAAAGTAAAAATTTGGACATATTGAACATATGACTTAATACGAATGTATAAACCACATTCATGATCACAAAAATATTGATTTAACAAGGGGATCGACTTATTTGATAGTTTATGCGTGCGAGTGGTAAGAGGATACGGGTGATGGAAGAGTCATGATGACTGAAAAGGTCATAAGGTCATATCGAATCCATATGGGGGTAAAACAAGATCACAAATGTACAACATCATAGGTCGATATTATTCATAATGGCCTCGTAAAGGTGTCTTAATAATCATGGTATGACTTAGCTCATTTTTACTTTTTTCCCAAACAAAATTAAGCTAACACCTCAACATGATTTTTAATCATGAGTGCTATAATACCATAATTTTTATTTATATCGTCATTTGGAATTTCATTCAGACTGTCATTCGACCCTTCATATGGTCCTGCATATAATTCTTCATATAGATTTTTTCTGTAAAAACATACTTCATGCTGGATCAGATTGCTGCTAATTATCCTGAAAACATTTGTCATTTGTCAGAGATAAAAAACTATTATATAAATGGTCCAAAAAATAGTCTAATGTTCACAGGATACTTTTCCTCCCCCAAACCAAACATATGGTGTGTCCTCAAGCCATACAAGAAAAACTAAGTAATTTCAAATTACCTTAATACAAAAATTTATCATTTGCATAAAAAAAGAGAAAACGAACTAGGAAGATGCAAATGATTTTGATATGTAAATTTATCAGAAATAACAGTACTTATAAATATCAAGTGAATAATGATAGTATAATTCAAAAATGCCATAGAAAAATCTAGTCATCCATGCCTCATTGTAAGGATGTCTTGTCATCTTAAGAATATTTTGAGTTTATTCTAGAGTTTGTGAGATTTTACAGCTATGGGTCCCATTTCTAGGATAATCATATCCTAGGTATTGATTGAATTGTATGGCCAGATCCAAGCCCAAGTTACCACCATTCTCTAATGACATCATACACATTTGGCCTACACATGTATTTATATATTCTAATATTATCATTTTTCAACAAACCATGTGCATAGTAGTGCATTAACCAGATCTCTTTTACCTGATATTTCCCTGCTGCTAGCAGTCCTGTTCAATACCTCAGTGGGTATATCCTGGCACCATGCAAGTATATCCCCGCTTCTAGCGAGCCTGTTCAACACCCCGCCGGGTTTACTTGCATTTACCGAGCTTCCTTGTTTTAAGATGTTACTTAGCATTGACCAGCTGCCAGCACGCCTGTTCAGTACCCTGACGGGTTTTCTTCGTATAATGATTTTAAGTATATGGAATCCGATTGGTACTAGAGTGTGCTAAGCCTACTAAACACATAATTCAACCTTTCAAGCAATTTTTTTTTACGTAAACTGGACTTAATTATAGGTCATGTCAAAAGAGAATGACTTAAAGCTGTTCTTTGACCTTCTAGTCTATCTTTTCCATAAGATGATAAGTAAAGTTCCCCATAGGAAACAATTTCACTTACTTCCGAGTTACCACAAAAATGCTTAAGAGGCAAGTTTTGATAATAAGTATAGGATGAACTAGTAGTCCATAGGTATAAGTTTATGAAGAATATGATAATTAGAGTAGGTATTTCAAGCAACTGCTCTTTTTAAATAAAAAAAATGTACATGTCTGAATCAAAATACCATATATATAAGCATAACAAATCATAAAATAAGTGGTTAAGGATGATATACAAGAAATTCTTCAATTGTACTAAAAACTTCAAAAGAGTGAAGATATATCATAAATCTTTTAAAGTACGACCCCTTTTTTCAAATAATACTTTATAATCTACTTATAAAGATAAAATATTTGTAATCAATCTACAACACCACTTGTTAGATGATTCATATTTATTCTTAACAAAGCATCTACAAAATTCATAAGAAAAAGGAAAAAGAGTCTTTCCACTTTAATTTGACAAATATGAAACAAATGATCATAAGGATGAAAATGCAGTTAATTTGTTAGAAATGACTCTTACTTATTTAGGTGAACACAAACATATTTACATATATACAAGTAATGACAAACCAAAATAACTTTTAAGGATCAGGAGGAGGAGGAATGACTTCATCTTCAACCAATTCCATCTCCTTTTGCTGCAAGACATTTTGTACGAAATCCTGTTTAGATGTTGGTTGGTGGTAAAGTTTAAGTCTGTGTCCATTTAATTCAAAGAAAATTTGTGAATAATCAATTGTCTTAATTTCTACTGATCCATTATCGAAAGTTGTAACTACTTCATATGGACCCATCCAAGGAGTAGTTAATTTTCCTTTAAATTTTTTGTATCTTGAGTCAAATAGAAATGCCCAATATAAATTTATCATGCCATTTATTGCGTTGATTTTGTATTAACATTGTTCTTTGGAGTGCATCCTGTCTATTTTCATCTAATTCATTAATCTGTAACACTCGTTATTTCTGTGCTTCATCCAAATTCATACCTAATTGTGCTTTCATACTAAATGTTTTAACTTAAAATTCGATCGGAAAAATAACTTATTTTCCATACACCAAATCATAGGGGGTATGCTCGGTAGTGTTTCTCCATGTTATCCTATAGGCCCACAAATCCTCTGGGAGTCTATCTGCCCAATCCTTATGATCTAAGTGAATGGTTTTGGTTAAGATGGCTTCTAATACTTTATTGGTTAATTCTACCTGGCCATTAGCCTGGGGATGATAACGTGAGGATTTGCAATGTCGAATTCCATACTTCGTGATGAGTTCTTTCATTAACTTAGAAGAGAATTGAGAGCCTTGATTTATGACAATTTTTCTAGGTACACCAAATCGAGTGAATATTTCTTCCTATATAAATTCTACTACCAATTTCTTTGTGGCCCTAAACAAAGATTTAGCTTCTACCCACTTAGTAACATAGTCTGTGCAAACTAGGATATACTTCTTTTTACGAGACATGGGAGAGATAGGTCCTACAAAATCCAAATCCCATTTCTCAAAAGGCTCTATCATGACTTGAGGCTGTAAGGGAATCTGATCAGTTGATGCAGGTCTACCCATTCTTTGGAAACTATCACATCCTTTGACATATTTGGTAGAATCCTTGAAAATGCTCGTCCAGTAATAACCAGAGTGCAGCACTTTATATGCCATCTGCTTATTAGAAAAATGTTCTCCACATGGTCCATCATGGCATGCATGGAGGATATATGTCATTTCATCTTCCTATACACATTGTCTAATAATAATATCTGGGACAGTACGAAAGAGATCGTTATCAACCCATTAATAATTAGAGCTTTGTACTATAATATGACACTTCTCAGGTGGGGACAAGTGATTTGATAATTTCCCTGCTAAATAATTCAAAATATATGCGAACCAAGGGGTTTGACTGGATACAACAAATAGATGTTCATCAATAAAAGTGTTGTCAATGGGTTTAGTACCATCTTCATGTTGAATACGGGAAAGGAAATATGCTACTAAATTATCTTTATTAGGTTGGTCGATGACAACAATGTTAAATTATTGTAATATAAGAAGCCACCGAGTCACCCTACCATTGGTAATTAGTTTATTCATTAAAAATATGATGGTAGAGTGATTCATATGTACAAAAAATTCGTATCCTGTAATGTAATGGCAAAATTTATTAATAGAATAGACCACTGCCAAAAATTCTTTTTCAGTAACAGTATAATTTAGCTCAACAGGGGTCAAATTATTGCTAATAAAATAAATTGCAGAAGGTGATTGGCCTTCTTTTGGCCTAGGAATCCTCCTATGGCCGTATCAGAAGCATCAATGGATATATGGAAGGGAAGGGACCAATTGAGACCCCTTAGTATCGGTGCCACCAATAATTTAGCTTTTAAGACTTCAAAAGCACTTTGACAAGAGTCATTCCATTATAATTCTACATCCTTTGTAAGTAACTTAAACATTGGTGCATCTATTTTAGTAAAATTATCAATAAAGAGGCAATAATAGCCTGCATGACCTATAAAGCTTCTCACCTCTTTCTGAGTTTTTGGAGAAGGAAGGGCAAAACTTTAATTTTCGCAGGATCCAACTTGATTCCTTGGGAGAAAACATGATGTCCAAATACTATACCTTCTGTTAACAACATTTTTCACTTTTCATGACTAAGGGACAGGTTTATTTCTTGAAATCGAATAAGAAAATTTTCAAGGTTGTCAAGGGATTCCTGAAATTTATTACCATAGGCTATAAAATCATCCATGTACACCTCTGCACAATCGTGTATAAGATCAACAAATATTCCTAAAACTGCACACTGAAAAGTGGCAGGTGCATTGCATAATCCAAATGGAAAAATTCTATAGGCATATGTTCCCCAAGGGCATGTAAAAGTGGTCCTATATTAATCCTCTGGTGCTATTAAAATATGATAATATCCACTATACCCATTAAGAAAGGAAAAGTATTGTTTTCCTGACAGGGTATCTAACACTTGACCAATAAAGGGCAAAGGAAAATAGTCTTTAAGACTGGCCTTATTTAGTTCTTTGAAATCAACACAAATACACCACTTCCCTATGAATTTCTTCGGGACTACCACTAGAGGAGACACCCATTTACTATCGGAGATATGATAGATAAAGACATTGTTGAAAAGCTTTTGTAACTCCTCTTTTACTATATCTTTTAAAGTAGGATTCATCCTGCTCTCAGTCTGTCTCACAGGTGAATGGTTGGATCCATGTAGATATGGTGAATACATGTGTCAGGGTGTATGCCTTTCATATCAGTGTATTCCAATGAAAATTCTCTAGATTGGTATTTAAGGACCTTAAGTAATTTTTCTTGTTGACTCTCGGTTAACCTTGCATTTATGTGTAAAACTTTTCTAGGGCTAACTTCACAAGGTACAGTGTAAGAGACTATGTGCTCTTCTATTGTAAATACACATGGTGTTTCTAAAAAAGTTGAGAGAGCCATATTTTCTTGAAACTCATCTCCAAATATTTGATTGAGATGGGAAAAAGACTATGGAAAATCTATACAAGTCGTAGAAGAGACAAACTAGTTTAATACATTCTCAGTAGTTTTCTCCTGAAGTGTCGAGGAATAATCACTAGGAATGAAGAGATCTTCAATATTTTCATCCCCAAAGGGGAAATATAACCACCACAAGGTGTCAGTTACAGGTTGTGTTGGGGGATATAAAATAATCCTCTATGTAGACAACCCATTTGAAATGGTCATTTCCCCATCCCTACATCCGATAAAGGAATTAGCAATAGCTAACCATGGTCTCCATAAGATAATCGAATGTCCTTTAGAAGGATCATTTGATTCGATGACCATAAAGTTGATGGGGTATTCCCATGAAGCTACTGAAACAATAATGTCATCCACGACTCCAACAGGTTTTACCATGGTACGGTCTGTTAGTTTTAGGATTGAGGGGGTAGGTCGGAGAAACTGTCTTAATTGTAAAAGTTCTAAAACTACAGTGGTCATCATATTGATAGCATATCCTAAATCGATAAGTGTATTATCTATAGAGGTATTATTTACAATCAAAGTCACTACTGGAGCCCCTAGATTTGTATACTTCGCAATCCAAGATTGGTCTGTCATACATTCAGACATATCTCCTATAACATGAATTGTGAGGGGGTCTTTTTGCTTCTTTCCACAACGTTTAATGCATAATTCCTTTATTACCTTGCTGTAAATCGGCATATCCTTAATAGCCTGTAATAGAGGAATTTTGACACGAATATTCTTTAATTCGTTCATAATGTCATACTCAGCATGAACTATGGGTTTTTCTATGGCCAGTCGCTCCAGAAATGGAGGAATCCGTTGTCCCTGAATGGGTTCTTGCTAAGGATGGGTATGTACTGGTATCTTTGGAATATCCACATACTATAGAATAACATCATTCATGACTTCATTTGAATATTCTTCGTCATTTTCTTCATGAACGATAACTGATGATTTAGGTTTTTCATTTACAACTCTTCCAGATAATAATTGTATCTCATGTATAGGTACAGTCGAAATAACGTAGGATGGAAGAGTTTGCAACTCAATGTTGTTAAGGGCTTGAGTTGGCTTATTATTTGGATTAGATATCGGTTGTGCAGTTAATAATGTAGATCGTGGAGGGTTTGTATTTTGAAAGTGATGAGGTTGTTGTGTAATAAGGGGAACTAGAGGCACAAACCCTGGAAACATTTCTGGGTATTGGCTGAATGCTGAGGATATGGAGAATTAGGTGTAGAGATAGGTGGTGGTTGGGGGTAGGGTTGTCCCTTCCACGCATGTGGCCAATACTTTTGCTGAGTAAAATGAGGAGATGGAGGATACTGGGGTGGCCAATGTTGCAACTTCTAGTGTTCCACTGTTGAGGTGGTTGGTAAGGTTAGTAATAAGGTGGAGGCTATGGTGACAAATTCAAAAATGGTGGCTGGTCCCTTGGCTGCCAAGGAGGTCTCCTGGATGTCTCACCTACATCCCCACTCTTATATATGGCTTGTAACCCTGATAACGATGGGAAATCATCTATTGGATGTTCTTCCATACAAATATGACATACGAAGATGTTATTTAATGGACATTCGCGTTGGGGATGTTTAGTTCTAAATATTGGGAAAAAATACTCATCGCTGCTCGTTCCTCATATTTCCTTTTCTTAGCTTGTAACGCATCTAGTTGGGAACCCATTGCTCCTAAAATATCAGTTTTAAAATTTTCTAATAGGTTTCCTAATTCTATCCTTGTGACCCCTCCTAGACTGGGAATATTCCCTTTTAAATTCCTACTGTAAGGCTCCCAAAGATTCCTTCTGCCTTTCCCTCTACTTCTGTATTAATTTCTACGTATCACCCCAATTTGTGCAAAAGTTTTATGAGAGATATCATTGGATTCTGTAATGTCCTTAACCCTCCGATCAACGAAGAGGACGCTACCGATGCTGCTATCAATCTGGGAAACTAGCCCCATGGACATACACATAAAAATTGAACTGATTTGAACCAAAACATGCATACATTATTACCATACAACGGAAGCAAAATCATACATTCAAGCATTTAGCATGTTCATCATTTTCATTAAACAACAAATACAATTGCAGATATGAAATAGACAAGAATAATTATCTTTTGAGGAGGCTCTTCCTGCAACCATCTATATCGTTGTAGCATTCCACCCAACCATAGGCTAGTGTTCTCCTTAATCTCTTAGAAACACTACCACCCCTGAGCTGGGCATGATTCCCACAAGGAATAAGGAAACTAAGTAGGTTCACACATAGCCAAGGATACCAGACTATTCATCCAAGCCAACACAGTTGGGTTTATCAGGCTAAGAGTGCACAACAACACATAACCAAGCCAACAAGTTGGGTTTATCAGGTTATCAGGAAATGGAAGCACTGACCACTAAGCTAGCGGGCTCACTGAAGAGCTAAGGATGCCTGCACCAGAAATAGCCTGACTCCAAAGACATCCACACACACCCAACACAAGGAATATTCCCTTCTCTGCTGCACAGTCCCTTAGGACATGACTTCCCTTCCAGCGCTATTCAAGGGGTGTAGAGAAGAGAGCCATGGGGTGTAAATACTAGGTTTGTCAAGTAGACTCCTTTCCACTCCTACATAGTCCAAATACCAACCCAATGTGAACACATAGCAAAACATATAGCCCTAGGATTGAGAGGAAAACACCATAGACCCAAAACCAGAATGACCAGAATGGTTAACACACAGCTCTGACTAAGCAATTCGATTCCTAAGTTGTTCTTAGCCATATCATGGCCAAAATGACTCAACAAGAACCCACAACAACCCACATTTTGTGGGGAATCTAGCAGCAATTTCTTAGCTGCGTGAGGAAGGAAATGTAACCAGCATGAAGATGAATTCACATGCCCAGACCCACAACGTGAAGGAAGTTTCACTCATCAAAATCGAGAGAGGAAGACTAAGCCAGTCATGGTATGCATGCGTGATGACTGAGTGACCGCGTGAGGAAAAAATCCAAACCTGCACGTGGGGAGAAAACGTCCAGGAATCCCAATCGTGAATGAAAGATCCACACAGAAAAATCATGAAGGTGAAGCCGCTCTCCCAATTCCTTCCGTGAGTATGGAATGAACAATCGGATCGTGGTCCCTTCTCTTGCCCACGTGAGGGTGATTAAGCCCCCTGGTGGAGTGTGCATGTGGGAAAGGACTAACAGTCCTTCCACACACCAATGCTCATGCAATAACTGCCCCCAACTAACTCCATAATATTTAATTTGGTAGTTGAATGAGACAAGGAAAGGTGAGTAAGACAAAAAGGTAGGTGACAACTAAATGGGTTTATTAATTGACACTTGGATTTTCCCCAATGGCCCCAAAGGTTAAATAATTTATCCCTCCTTATCCTTACAAAAATCATGCCCTTTTCATTATGGTTGCATTGACATAGCTGGTTGTGGGTATTTTTAATTAAAATGCATATTTACACGATGCGAAAATTATAATGTGCTGGCTAGCACGGATATACTATCGGGAACGGTTTTAATCTCCAGAACATAAAACATTGAATCAATGGTGGGGATTTTTCCTTTAGCTCCACACCACGATTAATCACAATATATACATCATATACATTTTTAATGCAAACTGGGTCAAAACCGGGGTGTTATTGATTCCATGAGATTAAGGATTTCTACTAGGTCTTCTGAAATCCCCTTAAGGAAGAGTGTTCGTACTGCTTCTTCTCAAAGGTCATTATGTTTAGATTTTTTTAATGTATAGATAAATATTTTGAGATAATCTTCCAAGATATTTTCTTCAAGTTGATGTATTTTAAAGATATAGTTTCAAGAGTCTCTTGGTTTGCAATACTCTTGGCACTTCCGTAGGAATGTAGTTTTCATATCTTCCCAAGTACTGATGCTAGATTCTCCTAATCCCGTGAACCATCTTAAGGAAGAGTCTTTTAGTGTACCTAGAAAAATTTATAATTTATAGGAATTTGTAGATAGTTATAACTTCTACAGAGGATGTCAAATTCGAACAAAAATGTGTCCGGATCTTCATTACTTTTCCCATAAAAAGTAGGTAAGGAGGGAGGAGAAATATTATTCATATTTTGTATCTTGTGCAATGTCCAAAATAGGGAACCCGAATTTAGTATTAGTTCAGTTTTATCCTTCTCCTTCATCATTTCTAACCTCGTCATTATCTTCATTCTCTCCCCGTCGCTCCATATAGGATTGATTCCTAAAGAGTGTGTTAGTTTTTAATCATTCAAGCTAGCATTATGTTAGGATCTTTAACTAAGAGAACAACAAGTACAGAAATCAAACACAAGAGACAATGAACACAGTGTTTTTCCTTGGGGAAACCATAAATGGAGAAAACCCCGCAACTTCCTCAGAGATAGAATCAGCACCAAAAGTAAAACCCCCAAAACAGTAAGATGATCTCCCGATAGCAGTAACCTCTTTCTTCTTTGACCCAATGTCATTCTCTTCCTCAGCTACGTGCTACAACTAAGTGTGGATGAGTGTGTGATAAATAGAGAGGCCAACTCTCTATTTATACTAATTCCCGACATGACTAAAACCCTACTAGGTCCGACCTCTCTAGGAGAGTCTAATAACCCTAGTGCCCTGGAACTGCGGGGAATTTAAACCTTAGACAATAGGAGGGTTAGCCACAGTAACTTGACATGACTTGTTTACATTATAGATCCTCCCAATCGGAACATCGAGGCATGACATGACACAAGTACATCCTGGAATAAACATCGGGTTATGATAGATAAGAAATACAAGTGAATACATTCCAAAGTTACAATTACATCAACACTCCCTCTTAACTAGGAAGGTATTCTCTCGACACAATTTTCATCACTGGTTTTCTTCTCTGGGTCTTCTCGTCATCTGCATTTTTAAGTCATCTTCGTCTTCAAGTCATCTTCATCTTCAACTCATCTTTATATTTGAATCTGGATCATCACTCGATCTGGATCATCATCACTAAATCTGGATCATCACTAGATCTGGCTCATCACTGTAGATAATCACTGGATCTAGATCATCACTCGATTTGGATCATCACTGGATTTGGATCATCACTCTATCTAGATCATCACTACTGGATCTAGATCATTACTCGATCTGGATCATCTCAGAGACATCATAACTAGATCTGAATCATAGCTCAATCTGGATCATCACTGGGTCATCATCATATGTGCTATCTCATGATTCTTATCGTCACAGGAAGTTCTATAGAGCTATCCCTTTTTCATGCTAGTTGTAGGCCTAGCCACCATGTAGGTATTATTCAGCGCTTATATCTAACCTACTCATCAGAATGGCCCGCCCAACACTTACATCTGACCTACTCGTCAGAAAGGCACGCCCAACACTCACATATGATCATGTAGGAACCAATCCTACAATCATATCAGAAAGGACCAGCACTCACATTCACTAGCATGATAGGACACAACTACTATAATTTGTGAAAAGGCTCAACACTTACATCTGACCTACTCATTAGAAAGGCACAACACTTACATTTGACCTACTCGTCAAAGGCACATCACTTACATCTGACCTACTTGTCAAAAAGGCATGCACTCACATATGATCTTGTAGGAACCAATCCTACAGTCACATCAGAATTACTCCCAGTCTCAGATTGAGCTACCTGGTAACTGACCAGGTGATTCCATTCTCTCCGAGAATGGCAGTTGCCCTTACATCTGACCTACTCGTCAGAATGGTCAGCACTCACATCTGACATGGAAGGAACCTAATCCTTTAACCATGACAGAATGGATCAGCCCTTACATCTGACCTACTCGTCAGAATGGCTCTTAGTCCGAGACTGAGTATTCCTAGTAACGGACTAGGTGCCTCCATTCCAAGAATGGCATTCAACACTTACATTTGATCATGTAGGAACCAATCCTATAGTCACATCATAATGGCTCAGCACTCATATCTGACATGGAAGGAACCAAATCCTCTCACCATGATAGAATGGCTCAGCCCTTACATCTGACCTACTCATCAGAATGGCTTCCGGACTCGTCACTTCCCCTTGGAAGGGACCTCAATCTGGAGAACACCAAGCTTCTCCCTGAAGTACTCAAACTTCACTCTGGCCAATGGCTTCGTCAACACATCAGCTATCTCATCGTCTGTCACAACATACTGGAGCTTCACTGCTCCCCTTTGCACCATATCCCTGATATAGTGATACTTGATCTCGATATGCTTCGACTTGTCGTGGAACATTGGATTCTCTGACAACTTCACACAACTCTGGTTGTCACAATGTATACAAGTAGCATCCAACTAGAGATCAAATAAATCAAATAGTAGCTTCCTCATCCATATTGCCTCACAACTAGCTGAACAAGATACGACATACTCTGCTACAGCTGTACTCAGTGCCACACAGGATTGCTTCCTGCTAAACCAAGAGATCACACCCAATCCCATACTGAAGCAACAACCTGAAGTGCTCTTCCTATAGATGGCATTGCCTGCCCAATCTGAATCAACATAACCCTTCAGGTTAATCTTCTAATTTACATCGTACTTGATCCCATAATAAATTGTACCCCTTAGGTACCTCAGAATATGCTTTGCAGCAGTCAAGTGAACATGTCTTGGATCTGTCAGAAATTGGCTCAAGGTGTTCACAGCAAAGAAAATATCTGGTGTTGTGTTCGTCAGGTACATCAAGGACCCAATCATATGATGATACATAGTAGCATCAACTGACTGTGATGAAGCATCGCTCAATAGATTCAGGTTCTATGCCATAGGTGTGACCATGGATTTGCAGTCCATCATCCCAAACCTCTTCAGGATCTCTACTGCATACTTCCCTTGTCCAAGGGAAATTTCATCTGTACTCTGCCACACCTCCATACCTAGAAAATAATGCATCATACCCAAGTCCTTCATTTCGAACTTGACAGTAAGCTTTCTCTTTGTATGAGCAATCAACCCATCCATATGTGTCACAAACAGATTATCTACATACAGTAGGAGCATCACTGGGTTTCCATCTTCAACCTTGTAGTAAAGGTTGGAATTTGATTTACTCTTGGTAAAGCCCAAACTTGATAGAAACCTGTCAGTTTTGTCGTACCATGTCTTGGGTGCCTCTTTCAAACCATACATGGATTTTTTCAATCTACATACATGAGACTCCCTATCATGTGTCTCAAAACCGAGTGGCTGTTCCACATACACTTCCTCTTCCACTACACCATTCAAGAAAGCAGTCTTGACATCCATTTGGTGTATCTTCCATTTCATTACTGCATCTAGAGCAAGTACTGATCTGATGGAAGTGTATCTGGCTACAGGTGCAAAGGTTTCTTCATAATCTATTCCTTCTTTCTGGGAGAAACCCCGAGTAACAAATCTTGCTTTATATTTCTCTATGCTATCGTCTACAGCATGCTTGATCTTGTAGATCCATTTGGAAGTTACAAATGAATTCCCTTCTAGACTTGGGACAACATCCCAAACATCATTCTTCATGATTGATTGATATTCTTCGATCATAGCATCCTTCCATTCTTTTCGTTCTGCTGCTTCTTCATAATTGGAAGGTTCTTTATCGATGAAATAACATAGTAATGCTACATACTCAGAGTAGGATCTGGTCCTTTTTCTTTAACTGTGATTCTCTTTTGGAGCCGCATATCTTTCTGCACCTTGGATAACTTCTTGTACCCATGTATGTTTCCTCTTATGAGGATTCTTCTCTTGAGGTGGATCTATAGGTATTTTTGGTTCTTTAAATTCTCGATATTCTTCTTGAGCTTCTTCATTCATGGTTGTATCATGAATTCTGGGTGCTTCTGCTTCTTCAGATTCTTCAGTAGGTTTCTTTCTGGATTTGTTGTAAGCTATGTATTCATCAAATGTCACATCCCTACTAATGTCAATATTATTGAATCCTGGGAAGTATATTCTGTAAACCTTCGAGCTTTCAGAGTATCCCACAAATATACCCTTCTTTCCTGAAGGATCTAATTTAGTCCTCTTCTCTTTTGGAATGTGTATGTACATTGGACAACTGAATATTCTGAGATGGCTTATTCCTGGTTTCTTGTCGGAGAAGACTTCTTCAGAATTCTTGTTCTCAAGTACTCTGTGTGGAGTATGGTTCTGTACATACACCGCTGTTCTGGCAGCTTCTGCCCAAACATGCATAAGAAGATCTTGACCATGAAGCATTGCTCTTGCAGATTCCATGATAGTTCTATTCTTCCTTTCTGGAATCCCATTATGTTGTGGATTATAAGGAGTGGAAAACTCCCTCTTAATACCTGATTCTTTGCATAGCTCTTTGAATTCATTCGAAGTGAATTCTATGCCATTATCTGATCGAAAGGTATTTATCTTCTTTTTATTGTGATTCTTGATCAAGGCTTTGAATTCATTGAACTTGTTGAATACTCCGTCTTTGTTCTTCATGAAGTAAATCCATGTCTTCCTAGAAAATTCATCAATAAAAGAAAAATAATATACATACCTGCTTAGTGAGATTGATGACATAGGACCGCATACATCGGAGTGGATCATTTCCAAGATTCCTTTTGCTTTGCTTTCGCTACTTGGAAATGTCTTCTTTGTATTCTTTCCTTTCGTACATCCTTTGCAGACCCCATCATGTTTTGCTTGAATTTTTGGAAGACCTTCAACAACTTTCCTTGCAAGAGGTAGTGCTCTGTAATGTGCATGTGCAAGTCTTCTATGCCAAAGTTCATTTGGCTCTACTGTGTCATGGACCAAGGCTTGTTCTGGATGGCCCTTCAATTTGTACAATCCTCCTTCTTGTTCCCCAATCACTACTACATCATCGATAGTCTTTCCTTTTGGCCACATGATGACTTGACCATCTATGAATGAAAATCTTATTCCTTTTGCATCTAATGTAGATATGGAGAGGAGGTTCTTCTTGAGTCCTGGTACAAACAATACTTCCTTCATTGTCATAGACTTTCCAAAGTCTAGCTTATAGGACGATTCCCCACTACCCTTTATTGGATATTGGTAGTCATATCCTAGCTTTACCTTGTGAGGTGATTCATGTTCTAATAGTCTCATAAAGGATTCCTTGAATCCTATCATATGTTTGGAAGCCCCGCTATCTATGAGCCAATCATTGCTTCCATGAGTGATGTTTCCTGTGAGAGCGGAAATCAAAACATATTCTTCCTCACTTGAAGAATCTTCACTTTCATATCTGGTTCTTTTCTTGGATGGTTCATCATCCTCTACAGCATGAGCATGATGTCTTCTTTTGTTGTTCTTTTTCTTATTCTATATTTTAGGACAATCTCTTGCAAAGTGTCCTACTTCATCACATGTATAACATCTGATTTTAGACAAATCTTTTCTAGTGTTATCTTTGAGAGTGCTTACCTCTGGGGTGATAATATCTTCTTTTGGTTTTCTTGGAGTGCACCGTGAGAGCTTGATCTTCACTTCCCATCTTCTCTTCTCAAGATTCTATCCGAGCTTCTTCTTGAGAGCATTTTCCCCATAGTCTGCTAAACTTGACTAACTTCTTTCTAGCACAGACCCCTTGAATAAAGTAGTCCCATGATTTAGGGAGACCATTCAAGGTGGTCACTACAATCTCTGCATTTTCCACTTCTTCATCTACTGCTTCCAGTTGTTCCTTGATCTGAGAAACTCTTGTGAATTAAGACTAGATTGTTTCTGCATTCTGAATATTCACATTCTTCAGTTGGTTTCTCAGAGTCATCTTTCGATTTATGTTCTTCCCTTCAAACAATTTGGTTAGGGAATCAAAGATAGCTTTAGGTGTCTTTAGGGAGGACACCTATGGTATGAGGTGATCCTTGATAGAATAAAAAATGATCTGCTTTTCCATAACCAACTTCTTCTTATGTAAGGCCTTTGACTCATCTCCCTCTAGAACTAGAACCTCCTCATTGATATAGGGGTCCAACTCATTTTCTTCTAGGACCAGGAAGATCCTATACTTCCAAGATTGGAAGTTATCAGCTCCCTCAAGCTTTTCATCAAGCTTGGTATGATGACACATATTAACTGAGAACCTCAAATGGAAATACAAAAGATTTAGATCTTACCGGGTCAAGATGTCGGATCTGGATTTGAAGTTGAAATCCTGCAGAGCTGGTTTAGGAGCAGATTAGGGTTTTGATTTTCTGGAGTTTTGTCCAACCAAATTCTTTGAATTTGATCCCTAACTTTGATTTTAGGGAGGATATCAATCCAGGCTTGGGCTCACTGAAAATTTCCTCTTCTGTGAAAAGCCTTAATTTCTGGCAGTAGTGTCGAGTCCAAAACTGAAAAACCTCAGAATTGGATTCTGCTTCGACAAAAAGATGTGCCCTAGGGAGGAGATTTATTCCAACCTTGTTTTGCTGAAAATCTCTGGAGAGAGATCCACAAAGTAGGAAACCCTAGTTCCCGCAGCTGCACAGTGTCTTCTTCTCAGGTTACCTCTGATACTAGGTTAGTTTTTAATAATTCAAGCTAGCATTATGTTAGGATCTTTAACTGAGAGAACAACAAGTACATCAATCAAACACAAGAGACAATGAACACAGTGTTTTTCCTCAGGGAAACCATAAATGGAGAAAACCCTGCAACTTCCTCAGAGATAGAATCAGCACCAAAAGTAAAATCGCCAAAACAGTAAGATGATCTCCCGACGGCAGTAACCTCTTTCTTCTTTGCCCCAGTGTCTTTCTCTTCCTCAGCTATGCACTACATCTGAGTGTGGATGAGTGTGTGATAAATAGAGAGGACAAATATATATTTATACTAATTCCTGACATGACTAAAACCCTACTAGGGCCAGCCTCTCTAGGAGAGTCTAATAACCCTAGTGCCCCGAAATTGCGGGGACTTTAACCCTTAGACAATAGGAGGGTTACCCACATTAACTTGTCATGACTTGTTTACATTATATATCCTTCCAATCAGAATATAGGGGCATTACATGACACAAGTACATCGCAAAATAAACATAAGGTTACAATAGATAAGAAATAAAAGTGAATACATTCCGAAGTTACAATAACATCAACAGTGTGAACCTAGGAGGCTCCTTTCGAGGTGATAGTGGGCCTTCCCAATGTTCTTTTTTGCCGGAGATATTCCTACGATCAACTATGTTTTTATTGGGTCCTATAGGAATAGCAGTTGCTACTGTGGAGGTTTCTATTTGTGAAATAATTGTATTTGTTGAGCCGCCAAAGAGAGCTTGTACCTGGGCAGGATCAATAAGATCAACAAAGTTGGGATCCACTACTAATGAGAAGGTTGTATTGTTAGGTTTTCTGTACCAGTGAATGGTTAGGGGTTTCCAAAGTTTGATCCTCTTGAATTTATTCAACAATGGGATCCTAAGGATTTTCTTCCAGGATTTCCTCCATGCATATGGTTTCTCCTATAAAATATTTAGGTCTCCAGGAAAAAAATACTTCCTACGTGGGTTCTCCGATACCTTTATCTGATACGTGGGTTCTCTGATACCTTTCCTCCCCCGTAAAGGTTAGTAGGGATTTCAATAAGGTTTTGGGAATTAGCTCTAACATATCTACCCTAGAATCTCTAGTTCTGTTCATGAAAAACTAAACTAAAGGGGATCGTATGCTACTAATACTACTACTACTAGATTTGGGGGTGCCTCTTATAACAAATGTGCAGGTTCTTACTTCTCGTCTTACTACTCCTCCGCCACTAGTCTATTACTAAAATTCATAAAGGAATTCTACTTATTCTACCTTACTGAACAACTCCCCGACAACGGTGCCAAAAATGTTGGGTGTTATAATGACTTAAATAATCCACCTAATATTTAATTATCGACCAAGTTTGGTAGACTTCGAGTTGACACAAAGTATATGAAAAGGTAGAGGGATTCCTAGGGAGTTGTAGAAATATTTTAACAAAAAAAGATCAAAATATCTTTCAAAATGAAAAATCGAGTAAAAATACTATAAATTTAACTTTATTAAGATAATTAGACTAGAAAAGAATACTAGACCAGAGCAATATCAAGCTATACTACTCTACTCTATAAACAAATACTGGAAAATAAGGATATGAACAATACTAAAGAAAGTAAACTTTCTTGGTAAGCAACTATTCTACTTCTTAGTCTGAGAATTAGGAAGCTTTTATTAATAACTTCAGAAACTAACTATACAAGAAAACATAATTACAACACCAGACATATTTCACAAACTAGAATAATTAGACTATACATGCAACTAACAACTATACATGATAGCTAAACTAAACTATCTAGTTCCACTCTCCTTGGTTGTTCTGAGGATAAGCATTCACTATGATTGGAACAGGAGCAGGAGTGGTATAAAAATGACTTTCAAAACAAGTAAAGAAACTAAATGGAATCAAATCTAATTTAACTTCTACAAACATGTGCAAACTAAGGAATGTCCAATTACAGGTGATAGTAAACATGATGATCTATTCCATAAGAAAATGATTCTAGCTTATAACCAATTAAAATATAAAGGAAGTCTACCCGATAAACAAACAACAAACCTTAATAAAAGAAGCAAGTAGAAAATTTAATAAAGAAGATTTAATTGTGAAGCAAGTAGAAAACTTAATAAGGATAACTCGTTTAAGTCATACTCTCTAAGTCTTTTTAGTAATCACACAGTGGAAGGAAAAAGGTCCTACCACTATAACCACTCTACAAAGTGCTAGTGTACTTTCCTAACATTGATATATCAAATCCTAAAATCTCTACAAAAAAGGATAAATCAATCCAAACCGAAGATATAATTACAAGGTATCCCAACAATATTGAAGAAAGAAATCAGAAACCACAATAAACCAAAACACAAGACATAACTCAAAATATAAGGTGAAAGGAGAGAAAAATAAGGACAACACTTTAATTAATTATTTAAACAGTTTATCCTAAGGTTCTTATAATAAGTATAACTATTATATAAATACCACCGTGAAAACATAATAAAAAATATGAAGAAATAGGCTTAAAACAAATTATAACAGACTGGAAAGCAAGTCTGAACAATAGGCTAAACAGGTTGTCCGAATGACAGTCTGTATACAGAAAATACTAGAATTTTAAGAAATTGTTAATCTAAATGATTTTGAGATCAGTTGATTCATGCACATGATAACAAAATGCATAAGGAATGATAAGAAAACCTACTTGATGATCAAATTCAACAACATGATAACTTAAACTAATTCATAATTAAAGGAAAATCATTAACTCTTGCATTCTTGAAACAAACTGAACTATAACCAAATGAATTTTCAATAAAACAAAAATAAACAAAACTAAACCTACTGTGAAAGGATGACTTATGCTAGTGTATAATTATAAAAAGAAATTTCTTTCTATCATAAAACAAATTGAAATGTAATTGAACTAAATCTAAAACTTAGATAAAAACTGATAGAATCAAATCTAACTACAACCAAACTAAACCTACAGAATTAAACTAACTAAATTCTACTTGAGTGTAACAATGAAACCAAACATAAGTCCGAAAGGAAAGCTGGAAAACAAACTAAAAGCAAATCTATGCGCGCAGTCGGTTAACTATCTATGGAAATGAAACTACTTTAACAACACAACATTATTATGTAATCTATGCTACTAGAAACAATGATATAAGTATTTGCAGAAAACCAAATTATATAACAAATTATAAATGAAATTAAACTAATGCAGATAGAGAAAAACACACATAAGAATGAAACCTCTGGTTGCTGAGGGGCCCTCCCAACAATTAGAGTGATGGCTCGCTAAACGATTTACATGAACAAGATCATAAACAGCATGAGCATAACTTCTATTAAAGTGAGAAACAATATTACAGAGTTCTTCAAAATGAGTGATTACATGTAAAAGAGACTAAATAAGAACTCGTGTAGAGTCTGGTATATATAATGTTTATAGAGGTGAGTAGGTCGACCCTTTAGTGGTCGACCGCTCTCTAAATTTAGTCAACCACTATGACAATTAACTGATCAAGAGGCAACACACAGTGCTCCTTCCTCCTTCATCACGTGTTAGTTCTTCATGGTTTGTGATGTGGCGTGATGATTCTTCTTGTGTGGATTGATGTTATGGTGTCGAGCAGAGGAGGACGATGGCAAGTCTTCTAGAATGAAGATCACACTATCACCGATACGTGTGGACAATAGGAAGTTTCCATGCTTTAACACCCATGAATATTCCATCAACAACGTGCGGTTAGCTTGGCGGAATGAATGAAGAGATGGATATGCTCTACGCATATCTAGGGTGAATTTGTTGTCTATTCGTTGGTTCATTTGAAGACTATGGTATGCAATCAAATTAGGCATCAAACATATATCAGATATTGTCAAATTAACTAATTAAATCATGAAATAATGAGAATGAACCGGAACTTGCATAAACCCAAAATATAGTCGTACCTAGGGCTGAATAGCGAGCTGCATGACAGAAAACATACCAAACGATGATAAAACATATGTCAAACATGTAAATTAACAGCTGAAAATAATAGAAAAACTGGGATCAACACCCACATATTGAGAAGTGAACTCGAGATCACCCTCCAAGAAGCTTGAAGTGCATTTCGTTTCAACTTCTCCTCTTATGCAACCACCTTGTGATGATTTTCATTTCACCTCATGGACCTTTTATTTTCCTTGATAACTTGAAGAACTAAGTGAATACTATCCCTTTTCCATGATTGAGAATGGGTTTGGGCCCTCATCCTCCTCTTCATCTTTTCCATCTAGAATATTTAGACCAACATGCCCTCCTTCTTTTTCGTCATCAATAATTCCATTAGAAGCACTACATGTTTCTTCTTATGTAAAGTTCATGAAATTATCCATTGAAGGATGGTTTGTCAGTAGATATTTCTTCTCCAAGCAAGTTGATGAAAATTTAACCTCCGGAATAGTACTCATGTTACCACTTTTGGAAGATCTAGTAGGAGAACACCCAAACAATCTCATAATGCTTGGACCAACATATGCCTTTGCTGTATATTCTTTTTTTTCTTCTCTTTCTTCTTCCTTACTCACATAGTTGGAACAAATTGGTTCATCTATGGATGATTTTCTGCTCTTCAAAGAATGCTCATCCACATCCTTGGGCTCAAATCCAAATCTAAAATAAAAATAATCTTTGAAAGGAATGGATTTACAAATCTCTCCCACCGAGGAAAGATACTCTTTGTAGTGGCGGGGCAAGTTTTCACTTGCATCTATCATCTTTGATAAATCCTTATTAGAATTAGCCATTGGTGGTTCAACCATTATATTTTCATACTCTTTATTTTCAAAAAAGTAGCCATCATGGTCTCTTGAAATTTGAAATCTATCATTAACATAGATCACCTCTTCTTCTTCACAAACTGATTGAATCCTTCTTCAATCATTGGTAGAAACCTCATAGTTGCAACTGGATTTTGGCACCATTTTTGTACTCTAGTGCTTACTTGAATTATAATCCAAGTAATTTATCTAACCTTATCCACTAATTCGAAATGGTGGGCCAATTTTTCCATTTATTCAGCATAACAAATAAAAATATTAATTGCACCAATGATATTAAATGGTCCATAATTATTTATTCCAAGTGGGTAGCAACTATGAATAAATTTACATGCACACTTCTAATTAATTAATTTCCTCATATTAACCCCTCAATAATCATTTAATTCAATCTATCACTAGGATCCATGGGGTTCGATCTACTTCATGGTGGTGTCAAAGTGGAGACATGACAGTCCTCCCCTCCCAAATGTGCTTGTCCTCAAGCAGAAGAACTTCAGAGTGTTGCAAATTTGTCCATCATGTAGGAGAACTGAAGTATGAATCCATGTGCAAAAAGGTTGACTTGTTCCATCAAGCTAGCAAGTAAAGTATCTCCAAAACAAGCAATGGCAGGGTCCCATTCCTTGCATTGCACCCCCTTTAGTGAGAATGCCTTCCCACACAACTTATTAAACAAAATTATGCTTGGATCCCATTTCCTCAACTGTAAGTATCCAACCATTAGAATCCACCATAAAAATTTATCATCACAGAAAATGATCTTCATGACGTCGAAATCATACCACTGCACTGAAAATTAAAAATTCTCAATGAAAAGTTGGAAATCTATCAGATTTTCCCACCCAACATTAAGTTCTTTATGTGCTTGATGTACATCAACATTGAGTCTCACAATGATGTTGCTGCAATGACATAGGTGTGAGTCCCATGTTCAACCCAATGAGTATAGGCATCATCCAACCAAAAATTATGTCCAAACTTCTCACAATAAGATGATGCATCACAATTATCTCTAAAAATGCAACAAGGAAAAATAAATAAGTGTCCCATCATCCACTAGTGGAAAATGAGAGATTAGTGACCACGAGACCAAAATTTTTGGTCACCACAGTTTTTTTCAAGGGATAAATGACCAAAATTGATAAATTTAAGTGAGATAACTAAAAAATACCAAGATAAATGACCACTTTTGGTCACGGGATAAAAACCAATTAAAAACGACCAAGATAAATGACCAAGTTTGGTCACGGGATATCTAGACTAAAAATGACCACATAACAACTGGTCATTTATTTGGTCATTTTTAGTTTTCACTTCGGCAATGAAAAAAATTACAAATTTGACAATGAATTTGTACATTGTACTAAATTCTAACACTGCAGATGGATTCAAAGACCCTGAATCCATCTGCAGTGTTAGAATTTAGCAAATACTTACATATATATAATATATATTTACACGTCCCTTTATTAAAAAATTTAATTAATCCAACACAACTATATGTTAATTTGGACACGACCTTGGCATATAAAAAACCCACTAATTAACCTTGGCATATAATGTTAATTAAGCTATTTGATATGCTTGGCCTAAAAAATGCAACACTAATAGGCATAGTCATTACCTCTTTTTGAATAGTGGCATAATATCACTTAACATGATGCTTCCAAAATTACACCATATGACGCAGTATATGGTGATCACAATTTTTTTTTTGGACTTCTAGGGGAAAACTTGGATCCACATTTTACTTATGAATTTCCTTACTAGAGGAAGGGGGAGTAGTTGACTTCCAAGGTTCAAGGTTTTTTTTGGANATTGCCTCAATATTGGTGGGATCTTTCATCATAACACAACATGTTATCTAAAAATGATCTTGGTTAGGACAAACCCAACATATGGATTTACATAATGGTCATGACAAAAGGCCTTGATTTAGGGAAATCTTGTCAGGCATGGGATCGTTGAAGCCCATATCTATGAATTTATCAAAATTCATACCTTGATAGCTAAAATCTCATACAAAAGACCACTCTATTAAAGAACTAGCACCTTCCTTCAAAATTCACATTCATTTATTCCCAAAGAGAACAAATCACCAAAAAATATCCTCTACCCAAAAAAGAAAACTAAAACTAAACATTGCCATTAACCTTATAGTTTTCCATAATCTAACACCTAATAGTTCTCTCCTCTAGCCATATACCCACAAATTTACAATTTTACATAAACAAATTACCCTGACCAAAATAACAATAATAAAGTGTTTTTTTTTTAATAATTCGAATCTTAGGTTGTCTTCATTCCAGTTTGATTGAATGGAAAACCATATGCAACCAGAAAAGAATAATAATAAAATGTTTTTTTTAAAAATTCGAATCTTAGGTTGTCTTCATTCCTGTTTGATTGAATGGAAAACCATATGCAACCAGAGAAGCAAGACCGAAAAAGGGAAAACGAATCAAATCGAATTAAATCGACTGGAGGACCAATCGCGATGGAGTTTGCAGATATTTGGGCGAGGTTCAGGTCAGGGCTAGCAGGAGCTGTGTTTAGTGTCACGTGGTGGATTTGAGTTGACGTCGTAGTCTACAACTTCGTCAAAATCCCCTTTCTCTATTACCTGCCAGGTATTTTGTTCCCACATCCTTGAATTTATAATTACATTCCATTTTCCATCCACACATCATTGGTGAAATTTCATCTACCATCGAGTTTCCGTGCTT
>LPNX010710380.1:598035-617174 GCA_001517045.1 Pseudotsuga menziesii | reverse complement strand
GATATGTATTTCTTAAACTGAAACAAACACTATTCTAATGCAAAAATTGCAATGCAGAAGATTATTTATGTTTTATTTTTCACTTTAAAAAATGCTCAACAAAGTATTGTGCATGTATAAATGCAATGCTTGAGTAAACTTGACACTTATAAACTGTATAAAGAACACAAACTGAAACTAAAAGGCAGACAGACCCTAAAAACCAGCAAAAGAAGCAGGCCAGGACCTCAACTTGGGTGCAAACAATGACCTAAAGATCACTGCAGACTTTCAAACAGGCAAGTACAGACCAAAAACTGATAGACAGCAGACTGGATAAATAGAGTCTAAGACCCTGATCACTGATCTAGACTCAGGCACTCAACCAATAACCCAAACAGGCCAGAAAGTTTCAAAATGAAGACAGTAAATAACACAAGCAAAAAGAACCCAAGGGATTCGAAAAGCACTGAAACGTGATCACCTGATACACTCAGACAACTCTGCAACACTCTTAAAGAAATCCTCAAAAGAAAACATGACTTATAACATGCCAAAGAACAAGCAAACTTCAACACAAAAATCACAGTCTTCAGGAGTATGCGCGACTGTGTAGTAGTGCAGGTCGCGTATGATGCGCGACTGTCTATAAGGACAACCCGCGCATGTAACTCGATATGCGCGACTGTCTAGAAATACAACACGCGCATGGGTATAAAATTTTCTCAGAAAACAGAGAAAAACCGAGACTTTCAAATGCTGTAAGTATGTAAGAAAGCAGGACAAAAGATCACAAACAAAACTTCGAGCAATCACTGGTCAGGACAACAGAAAAAGACCTAAAGCAGACTTGGCATCCCCAGCGGAGTCGCCAGTTCTGTTGTAATGGATAATTCACCTAATAACCTAGGTCTGGGGGTTACCAACATACTATGACCTTGCAGACAAATTTGATTATAAAAGCACAAATAGGAAATAAGGAAGTAGCAGGAACTTACTTGTAATAAACGAAGGTTGATCCAAGCTAACTTCTTCTTCTTTGCTTCACTTCTACAATCTCCAGGATAGTTCCTCCTTCAACCTGTTAACAAAGATTCTTCCAATATACAGTATGATTCATATATAAAGATGCAGATTAGGCAAATCACATATTATAATGAAATATAAACATTTACCAAGCCACAACACATGAAACACAATATGGAAGAAGTAATATGATTTATTAACAATAATAAAGGGAGTTTAGGTTACAACCCAATGTCTGAACAAGGGACTCCTCTGTCACCAAAGGACTCTGAGTTTCTCTGCTCCAAAGATTCTGTAGAAAATCCACCAGCATAACTTTGCTCTCCAAGTATGAATATCCAAAACCCTACCCAAGGCCTCTATTTATATGGATGAAAAGAGGTAGTTCTAGAATGTTATGGAGGTTATAGCAGTTAATGGGATTAAGGTAAATGAAACAACTAATCTCCCATTAACTCGTGTTTTTAAAAACTAATTTTGAGGAAACTATGCGCGGGTATGTAGTAAAGAAACACGCGCATCATACGCGACTCTATACAAGAGAAACCCGCGCATAGATGTATGCGCGACCTGCTGGACATAATACTCGCGCATATGCGCGAGATGCCAATGGAGATAGTCGCGCATGCACTCAAAATCTCAAAATACCAAAGTAACCAGCTGGGCATATAGGTAATGTATTTCATCATCAACCAAGGTATAATGAAACTAGGCAAACCTCAATCCATAAGTGTCCTTTGTGTGCCGACCTAAGGGATGTCAGCACTCGGACGGAGAGGTGCCAATCAGCTGTATAACACCACTTATAATCAATACAGGAAAATATTTTATGACTTTAAAGTCTAAGTTTTAACCTTGTAATGATTAAAATAGATTATGAATTCAAATAGCAACATAATTTATTATTATTGTTGTTGGTAGTGGTAGTGGTAGTGTATTAAAAACTAAGTTGATGAATGTTTACTTTATGAATTATAGATTAAAGTGAAAAATTTCTTACCTATAAATTTATTTAATGATATTGATGTTAGTAAAGCCTCCCTTATTTATTAATATTATTTATTTTAACAATCAAAATTAATTATGAACTAGAATAGCATTAGTGCAGTAGAGTTTGATTTTTTTAATATACAAGAGGAAAGGGGGGAAACCAACTTAACTAATTATTGCAAGTGTTAATTATTTATTTATGAAGTATTTGAACAATGTGTTTAATTGAAAAAAGCATATTTTTATTGAAAATATAGATATCTTACAATATTTATATTATCAATAAGATTTAAATCATGTCTTAATTTATGTTAGGGCACGGAGGAATCGAACCACCATCGTCCTACTTGGAATGCAGGTGCTCTTCCATTGAGATAGCACCCTTTACAACATGATGGGAGAGGGACTGTGTTAACACCTGGATTACACATTTCTAATCCTCTGTGACAAAACAAAAGGATGTTTTATTCAGAGAGGAAGTCCAGAAGATGTTTTAAAGTTCATTATTGAATATGATTATGCACATTTGATATAGTGACATGTTGAGTTTATGTAAAAAACAAATTGAAAAGTTAAAAATTGAATGGTGTTATCTAATTCACATAAAGTACCATCAAATGAATTAACATAGAAGTTGAACCAAAATTTTCATATTAGTAAATAATATAAAATTCCTCAAAAAAAGGCTTGAAGAGAATATTTGATATACAACAAACATTTAAAAGTGTTTCTTCTTGTATATTAATAACTAGTTCAAAGAGAAAATTACATTCATGAATCATCTCCACATAATCTCCTTATATTCAGTCAAGCAAATCAATTACAACTTGTACACCACATTTATTTATTGTGGTCTTCCTGCAATCTTCTTTCTTTTGCATCCATGCAAAAACCATGGTATTAATTGGAATAGATCCAAGTCACGTGTCATCAAGGTTTGGTACCCAATATTGTTCTAAAATTTCCTTTGTATTTCCCTGAACTAGGCTTCCATCAATCAACCTTTACATGAAGAGGCTCACTTTCATCATTCTGGAAGATATATGAGGTGGTTTTTGCCACCCAAATCGTCTCTCCTTCATCCTTAGTTCATGATCTAACTACCAACACCTTTACTTTCTCAAATTCAATCATAGGATTGAATCTTGGCTTTAGCTTGTTGCACCTGGGTCCAACATATACCAGTTCATCCGTCACATTATCAAATTCTCCATCCACAATACTTATATTACATGCAATGCATTATGATCAGCATTAAATCTCACATGGATTAAATTGTCTTTATGATGCAATGTATTTGATGATAATGTCTAACATGAATTAAAGCTAACATGATGTTATCACTTAATAATTGATTTTCTGGATTAAGTTATGTGAAATATTTTCAGTCCACAATGAATTTTTCATGGTTCCTGTAACAAACATGGGTGGAGTGTCCACTCAAAAAGTTCACACAGTTTAATCCAGAAAATCGATCACACTGATGACAAACTGATAAAACCTGCACGCTCAAAATGTTAGTACTATATTTATTGAGTATAAGTTAATATACTAGTACAACGTTGGCACCACTTTAAAGTCTACACAAGAAAATATAATTATGAATTTGAATGCAACATAGTAGTACAATTAAATTTATATCAACTATAATAACGAATAATAGGAAAAACTCACTTCAAACCTTATTGCAAGTACCTTACATTTATTCACAGAGCAATTCTATAAGATATTTTAAGGTGCATTCACATATAGTATCATCACATGAATTAACATTTAAGTTGAACCAAAATTTTCATATATGTAGCAAATAATATAAAATTCCTCAAAAGGTAGCTTGAAGAGAATATTTGATATACTACAAACATTGACAACTTTTTCTTCATGTATATTAATTAGTCATTCAAAAAGAAAAATTACATTCATGAATCATCTCCACCTAATCTCCTTATATTTTCTCAAACATATCAAGTACAGCTTCAGGATGAAGATTTCTATAGTTAATCATATTGACAAAGAGAGTTTATGGAATTAAATTGTGTGTATTGAAACATTCCTACGTTTCAAGTGGACACTCCACCAATCATCAGGGGAATAAAATGAAAAGCTCAAAGTAGTATTGAAGAGAGTGAGCAAAAGCTAATAATAAATAAGGAAAGGATTTTGTACATGCATTAATGAATATAATTATGCACATTTGATATAGTGAGATGTTGTGTTGATCTAAAAGACAAATTGAAAAGTTAAAATTTGAATGGTATTATCTAATTCGCATAAAGTATCATCACATAAATTAACATTGAACTTGAAGTGAAATTTCATATATGCAATAAATAATATAAAATTCCTCAAAAAGTAGCTTGAAGAGTATTTATTATAGTACAAATATTGAAAAATGTTTATTCATGTATACTAAAAGTCATTCAAAAAGCAAAGTTACATTCATGTTTCATCTCCACCTAATCTCCTTATATCCGCTCAAGCAGATCAAGTATAGCTTGTACACCACATTTATTTATCTTTGTCTTCTTGCAATCTTCTTTCTTTGGCATCCATGCCCAAACTATGGTATTAATTGGAATAGATCCAAGTTCTGTGTCATCAGGATTTGGTACCCAATATTGTTCTAAAACTTTTCCCTTGTATTTCCCTGAGCTAGGCTGCCACCAATCAATCTTTACATGAAGGGTCTTGCTGTCATCATCCTGGAAGATATCTAAGGCGGATTTTTCCATCCAAATCATCTCTCCTTCATCCTCATTTCATGATCTAACAAACAACATCTTTCCTTTCTCAACATCAATTCTAGGATCGAATGTTGGCTTTGCCTTGTTGCACTTGGGTCCAACATATACCGGTTCATCTGTCACATTATCAAAATCCCCATCCATAATACTTGATATTGCATGGAGTGCATTACCATCAACGTTAACATTTTTCCTCGTCTTTGGCAAAAAATCATCAGAAGAAGAATCACTTTCATCCAAGGGTGTATGGTCATTGTAGATTCCATCTAATGCATCAAGAACTCTTTTCCAATAATCTATTTTTTCATTCCATTCCTCAGTAACAATTGGTGAATTCTCATTGCCAATAGTCTCTTTCCACATTTTTATGTATGATGTTATTCCTTCCTTTAGTTATTTTAAATATGCATCATTGTCTTTGGGACGTAAGAAAGATGGCTTCCCTGTGGGCAATATAGGTCGGCCTTCATCATCTATATTCCACAACTCCACTGGTTCTGACCACTCAATGTCTCTGATGGATTATTTATACCTCATAACTGGAACATCATTGAGTACAAGGAATTGGAAGTACTGGACATTAAGATGTCCAACTAGTGTATTTTTCCCCTCCTTGATGTACCCATTAAGAAAACTTTTGAAGTCATACACTTTGTCAATAAGTTTAGGTGGAAACACCCTTTTTTATTCTATTGTGCGATATGTATCCATCATCTCAGGTAAAGAATATATATCTTTAATTTTCAAGTTGGAAGACATTCTTCCCTAGGTTCCATCTATGTCTTCATGGGTGTGCCCCACAAGCAAGAACCCAACCTCAATAGTGATGAAGAAACCAAGTGCAGTTAATAGTGATAGAAACATGAAAACATAACGATTCTTATTATCACTAGCTGCATTGTCCAACTATAGCAACAAATGTGGAGGAATATGTTTAAAATCAATATTTTGATTTGTTGAGCTTCCATTTAAAGATAAGAAAGCATCCTTTTACACTCTACATTTTGAGTAAATAGAGTTTTGAAGTAATGCATTTGAAAGTGTGTTTCTTGAACTTCCACTCTCATAAAGAAAATCACGATACATATCAAGGTGTGGGTCCTCAAGGTCCCTCAAGCACTTTGCAAGAGATGTAATTGTAAATTGTGATCCCATGTGTACAAATGGTAGGGAAAAATGACCAAAACCTCCTGTGCTATGCCCATGTGTTAGCATACCTGTCAATGAAAAACCCAAGTTTGTTCCTGCAACAGATTTTGATTTGACACGTAATCTTGGGATTGAAGCCTTTGTTTTGTCCATTTTATCATGGATAATGCTCAAGTATTCCTTTGGATACTGCTCTGACATAATTCTGTGGGCATAGTAGCAATATCTTCCACACATAGCAATCTTGTTATGTTTCTTCAATCTAGCTCGTGCCTTTTCTTCCAGCTCTTTTGTAGTCGTTGTCTTCATCTGTGCTTTCAACACGATACATTTACTACATTTACTAAAGTTAGTGTTCTTTGAGAATGCCACATCTGGAAAATGAGTATTCCAAATCTTGCTCATTGTTGGTTGTGATATTCATGGAAAATTTAGCTCTTAAAGAGCCTCGTTGATCTCTTTTAACAAAGAAATTTGGGTGTACGTTGATGGAAAAAATCTTAAAGGAGCAGATGTTCCATCTTCTTCAACTTGTCGTGTTTGGTTCAGTGAAAAGTCTGAATTATCCATTACAATTTTGTGCAATATTTCTATGGCTGCCACAGTATGTGCACGTGGTTTTCATTTGTTGGTGTTACCATGAATTCCTTTCACATGTCCTTGTTGGAAATTATGTTGGTACTTATAAAAGGAGCTTTGAGGAATATTATGTATCTTGTACCATGCTTTCTTACAAATAATATCTCCATTAAACCTCATGTCCTTTACTTTCCTAATAGTAGGAGGTAGGACATGGCCATGGCTCTTTGACATGATTGTGTTGGAAAGGAGTGAATTCAAGACAAATTCCCTAATGTCATTTTTTTTAAAGAGTTTCATACCCCTTCTAGCAGTTGCAATGGCTTTCCTATCCACATGTTGAAGACAATCTTGTTTGCAACATTCATCCGCTACCAAAAGTCGGATTTATTTCTCTTCATCTCTTTGTATTTGAAAGTTTCCAACTTTTTTTGTAGCCACAACTCGTTTAATCCTTTTATATGGCCTCGTTGCATGCATAGCAATTGAGTCTGGATCTTTTTCATTATAAATATCATCATCCCATGTGTTTAAGGGACTTGTGTCCTCTATAAGATCCCATACCACCATTTCCTTGGGTGCCTCCTTGAAATTTTCATTCACCCTTAAAATCTCACCTTCATTGTCCACCAACTTATTTATTGGCCACCTAACCAAACAATGTATAGACTTGTCCCCAATCCTACATATTTCACAATTTCTATCTATGTCTTCCACAAAAACATCGAATTCATTTTCACCTAACATTTCACCCTCAACCATGTCATCCTCACGGACATTAACTATGATCCGTTTGGCAATGCACATGCTTGTTCCTATGCATTCATGTGTAAGATAAACCTTTTTACATGTGAAAGTAATCCTATCTTGGGGAGTATTTACTAGATGATCATGACAATGAGGTTCCAAATCTGATTCTGGCCAAATCTCATAAGATCCCAATGCACCCTCTAGTGTATTCTCAAATCCTGTTGGATGTGGAAAAAGAGCATCATGTTTTAACACTTTCTCAATGTTAACCACTATGGATCCCTTTTTCACCATCCTGCCATGCACCTTATGACCAATCTCTGTATTGAATATGGAGCCTTCACCCACCTTCAATCCACATTGCAAAAGATCTAACTTGTCTCCAATAGAAAATGCATAAGAGACATTTGCACCTACACAGCAAATTAAACAAACTTAGTATTTTCTCAAAAAAAACAAGCAATGTACTATCAAAAACACTTAACATGTGCTTCAATATTTTAATTTACCTTTGTTATGCCTCAAATATATGATCTTCCATGGATGTAAGTCCCCTTCATCAACATCTTCCACAATCAAATGTGGTTCAATGGCATCAACTATCAAAACCATAACATATCCTACATTAAGCCTTTGTCCACCATAATGAGTTGTAGTCTCTATAGATTCAACCTTTCCTAGTCCAACAACTTGACCATTAATTAGGAGGTCAACATAGTCTCCTCTTGTCAAAATTATATTTTCCATTGTAACTCCTCCCAATTTCTGTAACACATTTGAAATTTAGTTTGTAATTAAGGTTAAGCCATATGAAGTGTATGTTCAAAAAAGTAATATAGTTGCAATAATTCAAAACAATAGGGTAGCCCTTTTGTATGCCACGAAACATTGTTCCCCTACATCTTGTACATGCTTGCAAAAAGGAATTTACATATAAATTACAGAAAATATATATGAAGAGATAACAATAAGAGATCCAAGAATTATTAGAGAATGATAGATATCAACTCCAATAAAACCACCAAATTCCTATTTGACTTTGGACATGGGCCTTATATTATTGATGTATGTGTATGAATGTGCTGGAAATCTAGCTAGAGTTAGCTTTCGTTCTTAAAATGTTGCACGTTGAATGAAAGTTAAGTTGTGTTAGTTTTAATAATGTAGTTTTTCATCTAACAAATCACATTCTCATCAATCACATTACACTATGATGGAAATATAGTTGTGTTAGTTTTCATAATGTAGTTTTTCATCTAACAAAATCACATTGTCATCAATCACATTACACCATGATGGAAATCTACCAGTGTTAGTTTTCATAATGTAGTTTTTCATTTAACAAAATCACACTGTCATCAATCACATTACACCATGATGAAAATCTAGCTGTAGTTAGCTTTCATTCATAAAACATTGCATGGTGACTAAAAGATAATTTGTGTTAGTTTTAATATGGTAGTTTTCTATTTAACACAACCACATTGTTATCAAATACATTACACCATAATGAAAATATAATGGAGTTAGCTTCCTTCTAACAACATGGCATGGTAAGTGAAACCTAACATGCGATTGCTTTCATAAGGAAGTTTTCCATCTAACACAACTACATTGTCATCAATCACATTGCACTACGATGGAAATCTAGTTGAAGTTAGTTTTCATTCTTAAAACATTGCACGGTTAGTGAAAGCTAAAGTGTGTTACTTTTCATAAGGTAGTTTTTCATCTGACACAACCACATTGTCATCAATTAGTTTTTCATCTGACACAACCATATTGTCATCAATTACATAGCACCATGATGAAAATCTAGTTACAGTTAACTTTCATTCTTAAAACATTGCACCGTGAGTAAAAGGTAATGTGTGTTAGTTTTTCATAATGCAGTTTTAAATCTAAGGAAACCACATTGTCATCAATCACATTGCACCATGATGGAAATGTAGCTAGAGTTGACTTTCATTCTTAAAACATTGAACGATGAGTGAAAGATGATGTGTGTTAGTTTTCATAAGGTAGCTTTCTATCTAAAACAACCACATTGTCATCAAATATATCACACCATGATGGAAATATAGCTAGAGTTATCTTTTATTTTAACATGTCATGATGCGAGAAAGATAATGTGTGTTGGCTTTCATAAGGTAGTTTTTCATTTACCACAACCACAGTGTCATCAATCACATTGTACCACAATGGATATCTAGTTGGAATTAGCTTTCATCCTTAACTCATTGCACGGTGAGTGAAATCTAATGTGTGTTAGCTTTCATAATGTAGTTTTCCATCTATCACAACCACATTGTTATCAATCACAATTCACCATGATGGAAATCTAGTTGGAGTTATATTTTTTTCTTAAGACATTGCACGATGAGTAAAAGATAATGTGTGTTAGCTGTCATAAATTAGTTTTCCATCTAACACGGTCATATTGTTCTCAAATACATTACACCATGATGGAAATCTAGCTGGAGTTAGCTTTCCTTCTAACAACATGGCATGATGAGTGAAAGCAAATGTGTGTTAGTTCATTGCACCATGATGGAAAGCTAGCTGAAGTTAGCTTTTGTTCTTAAAACATTGCACGGTTGAGTGAAAGTTAATGTGTGTTAGTTTTCGAAATGTAGCTTTCTATCTAAAATAATCACATTGTCATCAAATACATAACATGATTATGGAAATCTAGCTATAATTAGCTTTCCTTTTAACAATGTGTTAGCTTTCATTCTTAAAGCATTGTACAATGAATGAAAGTTTAATGTGCATTAACTCATTGCACCAAGATGAAAATCTAGTTAGTGTTAGCTTTTGTTTTTAAAACATTGCACGATGAGTGAAAGTTAATGTGTGTTAGAATTCATAAGGTAGTTTTCTATCTAAAAGAGTCACATTGTCATCAAATACATAACACCATGACGAAAATCTAGCTGAAGTTAGCTTTAGTCCTTAAATCATTGCACGATGATTGAAATCTAATGTGTTAGCTTTCATAATGTAGTTTCCATCTAACACAACCAGGTTGTCATCAATCACAATGCACCCTGGTAGAAATCTAGTTGTTGTGAGCTTTCATAAGTTAGTTTTTCATCTAACATAACCACATTGTCATCAAATACATTACACCATGATGGAAATCTAGTTGAAGTTAGCTTTGCTCCTAACAACATATCCAGATTAGTTTTCTATCTAACACAATCACATTGTCACATTGCACCGTGATGGAAATCTAGCTGGAGTTAGCTTTCGACCTTAAATCGTTGCACAGTGAGTGAAATATAATGTGTGTTCGCTTTAATAATGTAGTTTTCCATTTAACACAGCCAAATTGTCATCAATCAAAATGCACTATGTTGAAAATCTTGCTAGAGTTAGCTTTTGTTCTTAAAATGGTGCACGGTGAGTAATAGCTAATGTGCGTTAACTTTCGTAAGGTATTTTTTCATCTAACACAGCCACATTGTCATCAAATACATTACGTCATGATGCAAATCTACCTGGAATTAGCTTTCCTTCTAACAACATGGCACGATGAGTGAAAGCTAATGTGTGTTAGCTTCCATAAGGTAGTTTTTCATCTAACACAACCACATCATCATCGATCTCATTGCTCCGTGATGGAATTATAGCTGGAGTTACCTTTCGTCCTTAAATCATTGCATGATGAGTGAAACACAATCTATGTTAGCTTTCATAATGTAGTTTTTCATCTAGCACAATCACATTGTCATCAATCATAATGCACCATGATTAAAATGTAGCTAGAGTTAGGTTTTGTTTTTAAAACATTGCACAGTGAGTAAAGCAAATGTATGTTAGCTTGCATTAAGTAGTTTTTCATCTAACACAACCACATGCTCATCAAATATATTACACCATGATGGAAATCTAGCTAGAGTTAGCTTTTCTTTTAACAACATGGCATGATGAATGAAAGCTAATATGTGTTATCTTTCATAAGGTAGTTTTCCATGTAACACAACCACATTGTCATCAAACACATTGGACCGTGTTGGAAATCTGGCTGGAGTTAACTTTCGTCCTTAAATCATTGCACATTGAGAGAAATCTAATGTGTGTTAGCATTCATAATTTATTTTTCTATTTAGCACAATCACATCGTCATCAATCACAATGCATCAAGATGAAAATCTAGCTAGAGTTAGTTTTCCTTCTTAAAACATTGCACGGTGAGTAAACTAATGTATGTTAGCTTTCATAAAGTAGTTTTCCATCTAGCACAGCTACATTGTTATCACATACAATACATCATGATGAAAATATAGCTAGAGCTAGTTTTCCTTCTAACAACATGGCACTATAAGAGAAAGCTTATGTGTGTTAGCTCATTACACCATGATGGAAATCTAGCTGGAATTAGATTTTTTTTAACATGACACGATGAGTTATAGCTAATGTGTATTAGCTTTCATAAGGTAGTTTTCCATGTAATACAACCCCATTTTCATCACTCACATTGCGTTGTGTTGGAAATGTAGTTGAAGTTAGCTTTCATCCCTGAATCGTTGCATGGTGAGTGAAATCTAATGTGTGTAAGCTTTCATAGTGTAGTTTTCTATCTAACAAAGTCACATTGTCATAAATCACATTGCACCATGATAAAAATATAGCTAGGGTTAGCTTTCGTTCTTAAAACATTGCATAGTGAGTAAAGGCTAATGTTTGTTAGCTTCCATAAGATAGTTTTTAATCTAACACTACCACATTGTCTCATTACACTGTGATGAAAGAATTGCTGGAGTTATATTTCAACCTTAAATCGTTGCACAATGAGTGAAATCTAATATATGTTACCTTTCATAATATATGTTTTCATTTAGCACAACCACATTGTCATCAATTAAAATGCACCATTTTGGATATCTAGCTAGAGTTATTTTTCGTTCTTAAAACGTTGCACGGTGAGTGATAGCTAATTTGTGTTAGATTTTATAAAGTAGTTTTCTATCTAACAAATCCACATTGTCATCAAATACATTACACCATGATGCAAATCTAGCTGGGGTTAGCTTTCCTTCTAACATGGCATGGTGAGTGAAAGATAAAAGTTTTCCATCTAACACAACACATCGTCATTGATCACATTGCATTGTGATGGAAATCTAGCTGGAGTTAGCTTTAATCCTTAAATCATTGCACAGTGAGTGAAATCTAATGTGTTAGCTTTCATAATGTAGTTTTCCATCCACCACAACCACATTATCATCAATCATAATGCACTATGATGGAAATCTAGCTAGAGTTAGATTTCGTTCTTCAAACATTGCATGGTCAATAAAACTAACATATGTTAGCTTTCATAAGGTAGTTTTTCATCTAACACAGCCACAGTGTTATCAAATACATTACACCATGATGGAAATCTAGTTGGAGTTAGATTTCCTTCTAACAACATGGCACTACAAGGAAAAGTTTATGTGTGTTAGCTCATTACACCATGATGGAAATCTAGCTGGAGTTAGCTTTCCTTTAAACAACATGGCAGAATGAGTGAAAGCTAATGTGTGTTAGCTTTCATAAGGTATTTTTCCATGTAACACAGCCACATTGTCATCAAACACATTGCATCATGTTGGAATTCTAGATCGAGTTAGCTTTCATCCTTAAATCGTTGCACGGTGAGTGAAATCTAATGTGTGTAAGCTTTCATAGTGTATTTTGTCATCTATCACAACCACATTATCATCAACCACAATGCACCATGATGGAAATCTAGCTGGAGTTAGCTTTCGTTCTTAAAACATTGCATGGTGAGTAAAGCTAATGTCTATTAGCCTTCATAATGTAGTTTTTCATCTAACACAACCACATTGTCATCAAATACATTACACCATGATGAAAATATAGTTGGATTTAGCTTTCATTATAACAACATGGAACTATAAATGAAAGCTTATATGTGTTAGCTCTTTACACCATGATGAAAATCTAGTTGGAGTTAGCTTTATTTTAACAACACGGCACGATAAGTGAAAGCTAATGTGTATTAGCTTTCATAAGGCAGTTTTCCATCTAACACAACCACATTGTCACATTGCACCATGATGGAAATCTAGCTGGAGTTAGCTTTCAACATTAAATCTTTACACGGTGAGTGAAATATAATGTGTGTTAACTTTCATAATGTAGTTTTCTATATAACACAACCACACTGTCATTAATCAAAATGCACCATTTTGGAAATCTAGCTAGAGTTAGTTTTTGTTCTTAAAATGTTGCATGGCGAGTAATAACTAATGTTTTTTCAATATTTCCAACCAAGAAATTTAAATTATTCTTGTATGATATATGTTTTCTCCCCAAGATATTTTACTCTTTAGGTCCATCCTTTGGAGGCATTTGTATTAGATCACTATGGATCATAATTCCAGTAGATAGTAGAAGTTTATGCCCACACTCCTCAGAGATCATTTACTGGTAATGCTAGGCTTTATGGTAAGTAGCTCATTTTTTGATGAATTTGTACCCAACCTCCATAGTTTACCCTCAGCCTTACTAACTGCTTCAATCACACATACTTTGTGAATCTCCAAAATTACAATGCAATTGTTTGGATAACAATTCCCAAGGTTTTCAAATCCTCCATCAAGGTCTGTAACATAATAGGGTACCATCACATCATCATGTACAAGGCGCCATCATAGTTAACAAGACATATATCATAGATTAGCATGCATCATCATGCATACATCATCATCATAAATAATCAACATCATAGTGTGCATATGCATCTTCACGACTGTTCATACACCATTGTATGTATAATAGTCCATACACTACAGTCTACTTCACTATACATACATACACTGTATACATGCCACTGCAATCTTCACCACTGGACATCACTCTCAGGCTTGACTGTGTATTCTAGTCATCATCATCCTAGGGCTGTCATGTTTTGTATGCATGATCATCAAAGTATATGCATCATATATAGGGTACCATCATAGTGTACATTGTGTATAGGGTAGCATCATCAACATATATCATCATAGGATTGCATGCTCATCACCATTATAGAATATGTATTAGGTTTGCATCATCTTCATACTAGGCTGTGTTGGTCTGTTGTAGAAGACCTTGATCAGTGCATGTCAAGATCACATGTGGGGTTGTGTACGTGTCTGTAGAGGACCTAACTATTTAATCTTGAAGAAATCGTTGGGATGTGCATGGCTTCAGTAGAATATGACCCAAGGAATTGTTCTCTCATCATCATCACATCAAGGTCTGCTTTTATCATTTCAAGGTATGATAATCAAGGTCTCATCATCATGCATCTTACATCGATTCATACTAGGTGAATGAGTAGCAATTTTGAACTGTGGACTTTGCACTATGGATAAGCCTCCAATAGTGTCACCACTAGGACTGTGTATGCATCATCAATCTTGCGACTGTGTAAGTATATGCTGGTCAAAACTTGGATTGTTTGCAACATATATTGACCATAAACTTCAGTGGATAAAGGAATAAAAAAATTGAACTATTTAGGCACAAAAGGAAATTCAGACTGTTGATGACTGTGTGAATTCGAGACTATATATATTGGTCAAACTTCACCCTCATTCAAGCATGAAATCAGACTGTTTAAACACTTCCAAGTTAAGACTGTTCATGCATGCTTTGACTGGTGTATTCTGAATTTCCTTTGTCAGAACTACAAACAAAACACCCAATTTGTTTTTTTAAGACACTTGCTGCACTAGTAACCACTGAGATCACCTCAGTCTGTTGCTGCAAACAAAATTTGGGACTGCTGCAAAAAATTTGGGCATGCTGCAAAACATTCGGGATTGCATCATGTGTAGAAAATCCTTTAACACCAACCCAAAATATGTTATCCTTCTCCAAACATTTGGGTTTGTGTATATGCTTGGACTTCTCCTTCGAATTTCCTCAGTCCACAGCCTCAATCACCCAAAAAATCTCAGTCCACTGCTCTTGAAATTCCACACTCCAAAATGAGGTGCATTGTCTCTATTTATACACATTTTTTATGAATTTTTATGGATCCGACTTGTCAAAATTTTTAGTTTTATTTTTATTTGGAATTTTTGAATTGGGCCGAACTCATGTGTTGAGTTATTTATTTTCACATTTTTAGGAGCATACCTTATGTGCAGGAAATAACAAGAGGTTACATACCATGTCAAAGGCTCCACTATACATGTGAGCCATGCTTGTCACCTATGGGATTGTTCACATACTCATGGGCATTTATAAAGGTTCCTCCATACATCATGTACCCTATTATGTTACAGAACACTTAAGCCAGAGATTTAAAAGCTTTAGTTGCACCGGCTATGTCATAGATACTGGAAAGAAATTTTGTATTATTTGCATCAATGACATTTTGAATACCATGACTAACTGAAATATGCAAAGGTGCATTGCCACTCATGGCCTATCCTACCCATATAGCTGCCAACATTATCCATTCATTGGGAAAGGCACAAATGCCCTGGGAGACTAACATAAGGCCCCTCTTTTCACCTTATTTTTTCCATTTTGTCTTTCATTTCCCCATCATTGAACGACCATTTAGGGGCCTTCATTTGTGATTTGTATCACGAGGAAGTCTTTAATTTGTCCATAACTAGAATTAATTCACCATTATGTCTAGATGGTCTTTGAAACTTGGAACTTGAAGCCTTTTGATGACCCACACTGAATTTGTTACCAATTGTACTAAAAATGGAGTTTATTTTGACCCACAACATTCATTCATTTACTATCCATATGATTTATTAATCCTACTTATGAAAACAAATTATTGAAATAGTGAATGGGCAGGTTTTCCTTTTTATCTAAGTCACATGACACGATGACATGGGACACAAAGGACACAGAGGACATGCTTTCTACCTCTAGAATTAAATGAAACACAATTGAACCCCTTGAAAGGAACCCAACTGACTCATATACTTCATTTTAACTATTTACAGCTAAGATCCCTATGCCTTGACAAGTAAAAGTTGACTCACCAAATGCTCTTTGTGTAATACTTTGATCTCCTGCTGTAGCATCAATAAAAATAGCAGGCCATGCATCTTTGCGAATTCGCTGAACATCAAGGAACCCCGATTTCGTCTCTAATGTCTGGACCGCAAACAGGTCATTCTTTTAAAGTCCTATCTAGAGTGCATGAATATTTGTGTAGTAATTGTTGATATTAACATTTGTTATTATTTGTGCAAAATTTTAACATATAAGTGCATGCTATAACCACTTTTTTGGCTCATTGTCATTGCAGTCATAACCTTTTATCGATTTGTCGTAAGTGATTGTGTTCTACAACAATTTTCTAGGTCACCAGGTCCACTCGTGATAAAGGACTGTAGGAAGGAAGAAAAAAGACCAGTGGGTGAGAAATGAATCTAGATATTGCATTTCTTTGACAGGCTAGCTCATAAAAATAGATGAAAAAGCTTGCCAAAATTATGCATTACATGTATGGGTAAAACATGTTACAATTGTGACTCTGCTCTTTTTCACTGATGCTACATGTTACGTCATTAGATAACTTACTAGGTATAATCCCTGCTTCTGCCAGACCTGACTCAATCAAGCTTTCATAAAATTCAATGTAGTTTCTAAATACCTATTAGAAATTTATCGCCAATCCCTACAATCAAAATCATAAATAGAAAAATTCAAACCTTGAATATAAGGGAAATCTGGACTTTGTGGTGTTATATCATCAAAGGCAAGTTGTGTAACACCTTCAATGTATACTGAAAGAAACACCTTGTTGCTTGGCGTTCTGCACACGTGATATTTAGAAGATTATAGTTTATACAGACCTCTTGAAAATCTGTTGGGAAAATGGGTTTAAGCTTTGCACATTCAGTTCTTTGATGAAAACCATATTTTTCTTAACTTTTACCTTGACAACAGTGAATTTGAAGAAAGAAACCATCGGGCATATTCCTACCTAGTACATAATTCTCCAGGCTGAATATGTGATTCTACAATCTGTACATTCAATGAAAAAAAATGAATATTTGGCATCACACTTCAATTTCCTTAAGATATGACAAAAACATATCAAAATTGCAGCTCCTATGATACATAGCCAGGACACAAGATTAAAAGCATTCAATAAATGTTGAAATATGGTTTAGATTGTACAAACTAAAGATAACCTAACAATAATGTCCTAAATTCAAATAATCTTTTTTCAGTACCTTGTAGCCTGAGTTGGAAAGAAAGAGACATGAAAAATAAAAGACGTGACCTGCAACTAGGATTTATGTATGTTGTGGTTTCCAGAATATCCATAATAGGGTGTTGTATTCATTTGGACATTTGTTTTGGCTCCTATAGAATCTTTGTTTTGGATTTCAAAAGTCCTCACAAACTAAATTCGAACTCAGCAATACCAGCAGGATCATATGGCCACTCAATTAATTTACTTCAGCAGCCAAACACGTCCGTTTTAGTGGCAGTTGTATCATCATCAAATGCTACTTCTGTGAGGTCTGATCTTGTGCATACATCTTCAAGTCAAAATTTGGTAACTATGGCATAGTCTAGTGGAACATTGGATCTATCAAACCTTTCACTCAGGATGAAGAAACTACCCTCATTTCATTGGAGGCTCTGCAAATGAAATATTCTTGTTCAACATCATCTGCTACTGAGAGAATTTATGGTTCAACTCCTTTAGTTGTTTTAGTGGCTTCCAGCGGAGACATATTTGGTTCACAATTCACTACTATGACTGAACTGTTAGCTACAAAGAAGTCTGATGTTGTAGTTAAGAATTTTCCAATGAACATGCCCAGCCCAGAAACAGTTGTTCCTAATGAAAATATTATTTTAACTTCTGTTTCTGCCCCTGGCCTAGAACAAAATAACTCCCCCTCACACACATAAAAGTAGATCCCCTCACAAAAGCATAAGCAATCCTAACCTTCGATATTTTAAGCTGAGAGGTCTAAAAATATTGCACTGCCAGCTTCGCACCATCAGTATTTGGATTGGATCCCTTTTAGCTGAATA
Source organism: Pseudotsuga menziesii (assembly GCA_001517045.1). NCBI lineage: Eukaryota > Viridiplantae > Streptophyta > Pinopsida > Pinales > Pinaceae > Pseudotsuga > Pseudotsuga menziesii. Next base: position 598,923 of record LPNX010710380.1, on the reverse strand, counting down.
GGTCACTACTTAAGATGGATTTATGCTACTTTTATGCCATGAAAAGTAGATCTATGAGTGCCCTAGCTGATATACAAGGATGGGAAATAATCAAATATGGTAGTTTTCATGCTAATGGTAGTGATTTGTCACATCTTAGGAATCATGGTATGGCACTGATTTGTTGATAAGGGAATTAAAGAGTAAATCCAATGATTTTTAAAATTATTGCAAGTAGTTTCTCAAAGATTTAAATTGTAATGGTGCTTCTGGGTGCATGGCAATAGGTATCATGATAATGACAATTTCATTTTTTTAATCTCTCCTCGTAGGATAACTCTACTTTATGTTAGGGGCAAGGGTCCACAATCTGGCTGCAGTGATTATTGACTATTGATTTTGAGGATTTATGGAAAACTGAGAGTGGCACATTCAAATACTGCAGTGAACATCAACTATATATTGTGTGATTTACAATATGTGGGCTACAATCTGTGTGTTTGGGGTAATAAGACTGATGCCTGTTAGGCAGCAGTATATTGAAGTTACAACACGGTTTAGGTCCTTTTAAGATTTTTGTTATGGTTCAATGCCTGATTGGTGGAAATGTTCTAGATTTGGTCAAATGACAAATAGGCTTGAATTAGCTTACAGTCCTTGACTAATCTTGGGAAAATTTGTAACCTTTGAAAAGGTACGGTCATTAACTTCATCGTTGCCTTAGCTAATGAAGTACATTTTTTGCAAAATTTATCTATGAATTTTATTGGTTCATTGTTACAAAGGAACAAATTCTACTTTTTCATCTTGAACCCTATCCACGGAAAATTGCTTGTACCGAATTGGAATATTAAAATGTTTTTGCAAAGGTATGCAGACTTTTGGTTTGAAGTTCAAAGTGGAACATAT
>LPNX010710380.1:569645-598005 GCA_001517045.1 Pseudotsuga menziesii | reverse complement strand
GATTTATGCTTGCAAAAGCAACAATAGAGTAGGGGATTTAGAAAGAATGAAAGTAGACTAGCAACAAGATTAAAGATTCATTATACAACAGAGAAAACATCGAAGGAAGAAAAATTATTCCATGAGAGAATGACTGTACAAAGCACAATTACATATCATTACACTTTTCCTTGTGCATTGGCATTAGTGACTAATTATAGTCTCGGTCTAGGTCTGCATCCTACTGTGATTGAATCCTTGATTCTTTCTTTTCTGTGTTTTCCTCACTTGCTCTTTCTTTTTTTTCCCAAGTGAACTAAGAGCACAAAAACAAGAAAAGCTAAAGCTTAGAAGAAACTTCCTAAAACTGCCTTTTGTAACTCTTGCCTATATGGTATCAATGCCAACATGGCTCTAATATGTACATGGATAAGACCTCATTCCTTTGGAAGGTTGATGGTCCCCATCAAATTACCTTTATGACAGGATTTGAACTTCCTATTTATTGTTGGACTATTTTACAACTCAACTTGCAAATTTGGAATCAGTTCTACAACAGGTATAAGAGGCTCTTCCTCATAATGTCAAACCATTGAAAATCTCTGACACTTACATTTCCTCTAATTGGGAGATTTATGGCCTAGAAGATTGGAAATGGATCACATGTAAGGATAGGGGTAGGTGCTACAATGGCCAGTAATAATGTTGTTTTTGTTCCAGAAGAGTTAATTTAGTGCTTTCAAGGTATTGGTAAATTCACGTTGAATCAATTTGGGAACCCTATTACCACTTCAATATGGAAATAAGGATGGCTATCAACTAAAGACTTAGGTTTGTTGGCTGATTTTTCAGACCCTTTATTCTCCTTAAAACAGTATGAGTGGAACAGTTCTGAGGCTTTTCTTCTAGACCTTTATCATGAGATACTAAATCAAGTTTGCACTGTCAACTATTACCAATTTGCAGCTGAAGTTTGAATAACATTGTGGCTGATATCTATATTCATGAACAGTGAATTTTATTAATAAAAGGGTGTAATTATACCACCAAAATATATGTACGTTTGTCTTAAGGTGTTCAAGTGCAACAGGTGAATGCTGATATCTCCTTTTCTTGGCTAGTAATTGTTGATACAAATGACATATTTGTTACTGGTAATAATAGTTTACTTACCTTACAATTGAATTGGATACTACTGTTGAGTGATAAACCATATCACATATTGCTAAAGTGTAGATAGAGGTAACCTATTGACTGCCACTGTTAATTTGAGTGAAAGTTACAAGCTGCTAATCAACTGTCATGATTAATGTCTTTCCTTGGATTGAATCCTATGGTTGTTATATCTTGATAAATCATTGGCATCTTGCAATTACAAGCATTCTTATCTAATATTGATGTTTGACAGAGAATTGATGATTGTACTTACTGCAGGCTTGCATTTCATATAGATCATATGCTAAACAATTGTATTAGTAGGCTGATTATGCTATAATATCCATATTGAACAAATACTTGACTGATAAAACCTCTCTAGTGTATCTTACTCATTTTCTGTTTGACTCCATTGAAGGCACTGATCTTGTCTTAAGGTTATTGGAGGTAGTGGTGTTAGAAATTGCGTTGGCAGGTGCATTAAAGGGCTTTCCCCTTGAAACAGAATAGGATCCCGAAGAAGTTGAGAGCTTGGACAAAGGTGACAGTAGTCCAAGCCTCTCCTATGATTGCCATTCACTAGCATAAGGCCACTCTTGATGCTACACATATAGCCTGCTAGTTTGAAGCTTGAACAGTAACACAATGGAAGGGTATTTACAATGCCCATCCTAACCGCTTCCTGAATCTTATTAGAGAAGTAATAAAATCAGAGTATACAATAGGATCCAACTTTTTGGCATCCTTGCTTAACCGGGCACCCTTGGCTACCTCATCTTTCCAAAGTGCACTAAAAGCTGAAACATAACTACTTTCTTGATCAAAAACATACTTAACCTCATCTATTGGAGAGAATCTCTACTTGGACCTAGAAGCAGACTTAGATGAAAATACCCAAGTTGATGCATTAGTATCCTCACTGCCTCCATACCTCCATCTTAAATCAACTCATTTTCTTGAATATGTTTTCTGGCATAAGGATATAGTATTTTCTTTCATGGGATGGTGTGTATGCCTTTTGAGTAATGCATGCATTGTCTAACTGTAAGTTTATGTTTCATAAGATTCCACACAGTGTGTTCTTAGTCTTCTGTCAAAGTATGAAATACCTATTGTACTGGTGATAATTTGTAAATCAACATTGAAAACTACAAGTTAGCATCTAACAAAGACAACAAAAGGACTTTACCCTTTTGGTTGTGTTCCTCCAGGGCAAACAACTTTGTCATTCTCAAAGCAGATTGCTACAAGTCCCAAGGTCGACATGCTCTGTCCTCCCCCTATCCTGTACAAATATTGGTCAAGTGTCTTAAATGTACTTTTTGACTAAGTGTTGATCATGCATATGTAACACATGTCCCATATGACTGCAAGCTGAAGTTACATTAATGTATTCTTGGTCTCTATAAACATCAACCAGTGATGTTTGACTCATGGTAGACTCCCGAATCCCTCCTGTTCTACATGAGTCTCCAATGAGAAGAGTACTCAGCTCAGACTTACCTAGAGAGTTGGGACTTGGAAGCTTGGCCAAACATGCAAATCTCTCCCTGATAATAACAATCCCAATCTAGAACACAAAAGTGGAACCCAGCGTGGAAATGTGGTGGTTAAAATAGATTTTAAAAGGCAAAAATGGAAGCAAAAACCTTAAATTCAATGTTTAATATAAACACTCTCCCAATTCACTGTCGTATTCATTGTAAACCTGACTATGGGGAGCATTTTTATTCACAAGTGTGTTTGTCAGTCTGTTAAAGAGGCTGAGTTCACATTGTAGTGTTTTATTGGCTGTGTTTTTTCCATGTGAAGGACTCAAGGAGGCTGCATTGTTGATGTGTGAAGGAGGTATGTTCACAGTCCAAGTATATGCTTCTGATATTCTTTTCTATATCATACTTCCATATTTTATTATATTTTTTATGAATCTGCTAGACCATGAAAGGTTCGGTTTTAAGATTTTTAATCAATCTGCTATATTATGCCATACATTTATAAGGGCATGATAATCATCTAATTTTGTCATACATTTATCAGAGTATGCCAATCATTTAATTCTGCCATAATTCTGCCAATCTTGATTCTTATCCATGGTGCCTAAGTCCAAACCTAATAGGACTCTTGATCAAGCATGGAAACATTGTCTCCAGGTGGATCAAATCAAGTCAAGTGCAAATATTATCTGGCTGTTATGTTTGGTGCCATAAGCATACTGAAACACCACAAAGTGACAATCCAATGAGAAGATGTAGTTTGTGATGGTTTCCCTGTAGAAATCACAGCCCAAATGCAAGTTGCTTTTGATAGCATCAAAGAAACAAATTCAAGGAGAGATGGGATGAGGTTAGCATTTGCAAGAATGGGTAGATATTCAATGGCACCTCCCATTAAATGCAATGTTCCCCCAATTTTTCGGGACGCAGGGGCGCGGAAGCAGGGAAACGCACAGTGGGGACGTGTGGAGACCACCCCCAATTTTTAGCGAAATTCGAGGGGGGCGAGGGGGCGTCCAAGTCTTTATAAAAAATAATATTATAAATTATTAAATCCCAGCAATAAAAGTTCAATGATTCATCCCATGTAAACTACTAAAAGAGGGGGGGGGGGTGTCTGGGAGCCCCCTAGTTTCAGGAGGGGGCGTCTGGAAGCCCCCCAGTTTTAGGAGGGGGTAGGGGGGCATCTGGGAGCCCCCATTCACTGGAGCGCACTGCAAAATAGGGGACACTCCCCCTTGTGCATTTCCAAGAGTTTCCTAATTTTGGGGACGCTGGGAAACGTTTCCCCAGAAGCCCCCGAGCCCCCAAGGCGCAGGGAGTGAGGGGGGCGCGTCCCCGTGTAACACTGGAAAAAATTACTGAGTGCAATTCTTCCAAAAGGTAGTAGTCTGCTAGATCACTTAACCAATGACATCAACGATTCTTATTTTGAACCGTTGTTAAACATGGTAAATAGAGTCGTTGCTAATATGAACTTGGCAAGATGGGTACTGTTCCTAAAACCTAGATTCTTGCCTTTACATCAAGAAAGAAAGACTAACAAACAACCTGGAATTGGTGCTTCAAAACACAGCCAATAGAACAAAATTCAATCTGGAGCTGAATATTGTAAAATGGAACCAGCTGATTATGAAAGGTTTATGAACTGCTTGATTTGCACTCTAGATACATTGTTTTGACAGTTTCCTATCTATTCTCAGAAGAGAAGACATCATTTAAACTTGATGAGCTTCATGGAGAAGACAATACTTAGTCACCAGGTTGACATGTCCTTAGAATTAAAAGTTCATTCTGTTAAAACTTAGTATCTTTCTTCTCTAAAAGCATTCACAAAGTTAAAAACCTCTACTAATGGAAATCGGGGGCGATCTAGCTGATTAAAACCTCTACAACTAGAAATCGGTGGCGATTGAAGGGTTCATGGTAAATTTAACAGGAAATCAGGGGTAAATGGAATATTTGCAGCAAATTTCAAAGGGAGAATTCATTATTTCTTCTTGCATGATGCGACAACACCCACTTTTCCTCTTGCATGATGCGACAAGAAGGTGACAACATGGTCTGGGATTGGAATTTTGGTGGATGTGTGGAAGATAGAACTACCTCAAACTTAATGAACAGTGTTGGTTGTTTAATATCTAAATATTTTTTGAGCTATAGTGGGTTGCATATCACATCCAATCTGAAGTGGGCAGTAAAGGATAGGGGAAGCAACATTAATCTACAAGGTGTGAAGTTTACAGGGAGTGTACAGGGAAAATAAGCCGAACAAAATATTGTTGCAGAAGATTGAGAAAATACCTAAAACGTTCATCCTGACCAGAATGCAACACAACCTAATCTGTGAAAGTCCCTTTATGAAAAATCGATGAAATCGACCTTGTGTGAAGTTTATAGGGATGGAGTATACAGGGAAAATAAGTCAAACAAAATATTGTTGCAGAAGATTGAGAAAATACCTAAAACATCCGTCCTGACCAGAATGCAACACAGCCTAATCTGTGAAAGTTCCTTTATGAAAAATCAGTAAAATCGAGCCTGAGGAGATGCAGGTCGATACCCACGCACCACTATGAGGTGAATTTTTCCAACCCATGACTGAAATTCCCGACCTGATTGAGCAATATGAAGTGAATTTTTCCAACCCATGACTGAAATTTCCTACCTGATCAAGCAATTTCTCTTCTCGGCAAATGAGCAAAAACGATGATTTCGATGTCATTGGCCGTATAGCCACTAAAATTTCAAGTTTTCAAAAAATATTTGTCAAATTGGGGGAAATTAAGTTTAAGGATTTTTTTTAATTTATAGGTGTCCTTAGAATGAGTTATTAGTGATTTAATTTACCATTTTTATAGAAAATTGTTGTGTTGTTTTGAAAAAAAATTATAAAACTGATTAATTATTATTTTTTGAAACTATGGAAGTTATTTTAAATGGTCATGTTATTTTTGTGACCATTCATTGAACTTATGCAAATATTTACATAGGGGATAACCAAAATTTTTTAGTTTCTTTGCTAGGGTTTCAGCTCGCATGTTAGGGTTCTCAAGTTCACCTCTTCTGTAGACGTCATGGCCGCCATTGATGGAGGTTCCCAACCGCCCTCCTCCTCTGTGCTCCCTCCTAAAATCAAATCTTTCATGCGCCTGATTCCCAACCACCCTCCTCCTCGCCTTTCAAAAGAGAGTCTCCATATACATGAAGTTGTCAAACACCATTTTCAGAAGCAAATTTGATGAGGATGATGATGAAGAGAGATTGTTAATTGATGAGTTGTTGCTGCAAGGTAAGGAAAAATTGTTTGAGAATTCCACTAGGGATTAGGGCTTGTAGCTTCAGGGGGATTATGACTTGTAGCTTTAGGCCAAATAAATACGATTACAACTACAGGCTGAGTTGGCCTTAGTCTCTTTGCATGCAATAGATAAAGCATATCCATATGCTTTAAATGACGAAGAGAAACCTAGTATGTAATCCATAGCCTGTAGTTGTAATCATATCTATTTGGCCTAATATGTTTGAGCCTATTTTTATAGTAGAGTTTAGTGGTGCTGACATAGGCAACTTCAGCTATAGATTGCATACAAGGAAAATATGCTCCCTCGATTGATCTATACTTTGTGTTTTGTTCTACATTTATGACTATCGAGAATTCAACATGGTAATTATGAAACTAACAACTATGTTACTATAGAAAACCCAAATGATCAGCCTGATACTGTGTGTATGCTTATATGGAAGAAACATTGCTAGGGTATTTTATGGGGCGGGTTCCCCCTAAAGCTATAATCTGTAGCTGGGATAGGGAACCCTGGGGGGCCTTTGGTTGGAAATATGTCCAAACCAGAACCCTTACCAAAGGATTTTTTCTGTTTCCATTCGCTAACAAGTCCCATGTCCCAAACGAAATGTGACAAGGGACTTGGATTTATAAGAATACCTTGTTAGTCCCCAGGTTTGAGGATTTCTCAGCTAACCAATATGTTCAATGTTTGTGCCCAATCTGGGTGCAATTCAACGGCCTTCCCTCCCACCCAAATCAACTACCTACACCTCCATCATTATAGTACATTCATTTTCAATCAAGAAGTAGCAACCAAGTAGAGTATTGTATACTGCAATTATTTAGGGTTACAAGACAATAGTGTCTTAGTTATACTTCAATGATCGCTAGTTATACTTCAATGATGCCCAATTATATACAATAATAGGTGGGAGTGATATCAAGGATCTATGTTACATTGTAATGGTCATTGTTAGGTATATTGATTTGTCATTAGCATTTCTAATGACAAATTTCTAATAATACAATTATTAATACACCTAAAAGGAAATTTCCAATAATACAATATTTGAGTGAAATATCCTAACCCCATTCAATTTATAGTTCACCGTACAAAGTTACCCTCCCTGAAATCTAGATCCACAACAACCTTGGCAATTATTTTTCTCTAAATATTTCCAAAAGCATTTATCCATAGCAATCATGGATTTCCTTGAGAGTATTAGAAATGGCCATTAAGCACCCTTTAGTCCAAAATATAAAAGTAATACTAGGCATAATAACCTATATTTGATGGATTACCATTGTATCTCTTTTAGGATCTAAAATTGGGTGACATCACTTTCGAACCAAATTGGGTGCTCCCCTGAACTAGTTTTGAGCTGAAATGGAGCTTGCATATTTATCATTTTGGATCCTAAAACAAATGCAACACTTAATTAGAATATAAATCCTTAGCATATACCCTAACTGGAATTTCCACCCTATTTCTAACCATTACGGCACATAATCATTCTTAATAACCTTAGCCATGATTCTTCCTACTAATGCCACTCATCACCATCCTCCAAATCTTTCTCAAAACCAATATCATGACCTAGGATCATTTTCAACTTTCCCACTCATGCCCCAGTACACTTGTTTTTCATTGGGAATGTCCATAAGATTCAACGTAGGATATTGAACAAGGAAGATTAGGATTTAGGTTATAAGCCTAGTTATCAAGGTGATGATGGAACCAAAGGTTGGCATAAACGACCACATGATGCCAAACTTGCACCTTCCATGATTATTTCTATCACCAAATATTGACCGTCCACCTTCATAGTTCTGTTTTTCCATGTCTATGAACTATCCTTAGTTTCCAAATTGGCTTTGTAACCAATGCCAAATGCTTTGCAACATTTCCACACTTCTAAATGTTACTTATGGGTACATAATATGGCTAGAGAATTCACATCCTCATTCTCCCTATAATCTAATAGCTCTTCCTCAAGGTCCATGTCTATTGTATGATTGAAAATTTAGGATAAACAATGAGAGTTTTGAAAACCCTAGAAACCATAGTCCCCTCCAAAAACAAAACTATATTCAATTTCCCCTCCCTCCCACCCAAATCAACGACCTACACCTCCATCACTATAGTACACTCATTTTCCATAAAGAAGTAGCAGCCAAGTAGAGTACTGTATACTGCAATTATTTAGGGTTACAACACAATAGCGCCTTAGTTATACTTCAATGATCGCTAATTGTATCCCTCTCTTAATGAGGTGTTTTGGGCACAAGTTGTGTGTTATATGATCTAAAAAGGCTTACACATAGCCTTCACTTATTTAAGTTTCGACTTAATGCCTCGTGTGCATGTTTTTGAAACAATCTAAGCTTTCATATAACAAGATTATATTATTGCTTATTACAATCTAATTAAAAGTAATAGATGAGAGTGCTCACCCACTATATGACACCTCATATTAGCACCAATACCCTATTTCTAACCATTATGACAAATAATCATTCTTAATAACCTTAGCCATGCTTCTTCCTACTAATGCCACTCATAACCATCCTCCAAGTCTTTCTCAAAACCATTATCATGACCTAGGATCATTTTCAACTTTCCCACTCATGCCTTGGTACACTTGTTTTTCATTGGGAATGTCCATAAGATTCAACGTAGGAGATTGAACAAGGAAGATTAGGATTTAGGTTATAAGCCTAGTTATCAGGGTGATGATGGAACCAAAGGTTGGCATAAATGACCACATGATGACAAACTTGCACCTTCCATGATTATTTCTATCACCAAATATTGACCATCCACCTTCATAGTTCTGTTTGTCCATGTCTATGAACTATCCTTAGTTTCCAAATTGGCTTTGTAACCAATGCCAAATGCTTTGTAACATTTCCACGCTTCTAAATGTTACTTATGGGTACATAATATGGCTACAGAATTCACATCCTCATTCTCCTTATAATATAATAGCTCTTCCTCAAGGTCCATGTTTATTGTTCGACCGAAAATTTAGGATAAACAATGAGTTGTGAAAACCCTAGAAACCACAGTCCCCTCCAAAAACAAAACTATATTCAATTCTCCTTCCCTCCCACCCAAATCAACTACCTACACCTCCATCACTATAGTACATTCATTTTCAATCAAGAAGTAGCAACCAAGTAGAGTACTATATACTGGAATTATTTAGGGTTACAAGACAATAGTGCCTTAGTTGTACTTCAATGATCGCTAGTTATACTTCAATGATGCCCAATGATATACAATAATAAGTGGGAGTGATCTCAAGGATCTAGGATTTTAGTGCATATAGATGAGGAAATTAAGATTGTATGTATATTATATTATAAAAAACAATGTTATCATACTTGAAACTAGATATGAACAATTTTACTTAAAATGACGTATTAAAAAAAATATACATTAATTTTACAACTTTTAATTTAATAAACATATTCATATACATCATTTTAGATCAAAAAAAATTAACAATACACTTCTTGGAAGAGCTACAGCCCTTTCGAAGGGGAAGAGCTACAACCCTTTCGAAGGGCTATAAAGGGCTTAAATTTGAATGTTGCTTCCAATATTAAAGGAAGCAAAAATTGATAAAAAGAGAGTTTAAATTGAAATCTAATAAAAACACTCAATCTCAACCTGGCCGAGTGGGCCAAGTAAGTCGAGTAGGCAATGTAAAGTCAAAACTGAATCTCCGGCAATGTAAATTCAAAACGGAATCTCTACCAACCAGTGGGAAAAGTCTATTCAAATTAAGTAGAGTGATATGGTCCTAGACTCGTCATTATTTATTTGCCACAACTCTTCAATGGGGTCTTGTGTGAGAGGAGAGGAACTGGTCACCCTTTAACCAGATCTATAGGCAGATCAAGACATTGAAGTGGACAAGCTAGTTCTTGTGATTCACAAGTAAGTTCATTTTATTGTAAGTTTTGTATTATCTGATAGCTTTAGTCATTTGTATGGTTGTTTAGGTTGTTTCTGGCAACAAGCCCTAGCATGTTGTTTCTGCAAACAAGCCCTAGTATTTACATGGATAATAAATAAAATGGCATCGTTCCATTGGCTTAAAGGATCGTTGTTAATTTTTTCTGCAAACAAGAGTATTTTACGTAAGGATCCAGTTTTAGGTTGCTAATGCTCTCAACCCTAGTTTTACACTCATCTTCTGCTGATCCACCAGATCCAATAATACGTGTTTTTAGGTTCTTATCTCACAGTAATTTTTTCAACAAACTCGCTAGAACGACTGGTTCGTAGTGTGGTTGGACACCCCTGAGTAAAGTGGCCAGACTCTCCACAAATCTTACAAATAAACTCCTCTTTCTTTCGTTTCCAGTTTCGTTCGATTGCCTTTGACTTTGCCTCCCAAACTCTGGCTTCTATACTGGTGAAGTCACTGGGCACAACATTTGGATAGCGTTTTGTGGTTCCTCATCGGATTCACAGCATTGTCACTTGAACATGATCTCTTTTTCAGTTTATTATTTTCAAGTGACTTTTCAGTGTTAAAAGTGGGTGGCCCAGTGTACTCTTTGCTATAAACTTGGTTGAAAAATCCATCGTCTCTTTCAGCTTTTGGTGACTCGGCCATTGTGATTCATGACAGTCTGACTGGTTATGAATGCCTTGACATAAAACCCTAGATTACTGGAAGTCTCCGGTGCAATCCCGTACGAACTAAAATGGCTACACTATTCAAAGGGGATTTATCATTCGTCTTGCAATGGACCTGTGCAACAGGATTGGGAAAGGAATTACGAGATTCCTGACTAAAATCAGGTTGGAGAATGATTCTCGATCAGATCAGTAGAAGAATAATTTTGCTGGGAATTAATATGATGTCGGGGCTACTGCTGTTGATGGTGGAAATGCTAGTTGAACTAGTGCTTCTGCCGGTAAGCCTTTTGCTGTTGTGGATGCTGGCTACTTCAACTGATCAAAATTATTTGTGTAGCAAGCACCCTTGCTGATAGCCGGTTGTCATAGAAACTCATAGCAAGCCAGTCATTGTAATATAGACATATCTAAGAGATACGGACCCTATGATGGCACTTACCAATACGGAACATAGGGTTCCTACTTGCATCACTCTTACCGATATGGACACAGAGAGAGGGACTACTTCACATACAGCTACTAACTGAACTACTCACATAGATATACATAGAGTACATATAGAGCACCTCACATAGCAGACTCACACATAGAGCTACTCATTTACACATAGAGATACTCATTGCAGCTACACGTAGAGCTACACATAACACCTACACACACAGAAAGAGATGAGATGCATGCACCACTCCATAAATCCATGCATTCAACAATAATCATAATATTCTATAAGAGTACTAGCACAATCCATTAAGGCCCTGTGGCACATGAGTAAGCTCGAAGGGGAATCATGAGAGGAAGGGGGCTTAAACCCGGCCTAGGAACAACCACCCAAAAAAGTAGAATCTAAGACTTCAAGCAGCCCTACTGGAATAGAAAATGAAGGCACCTTTGTTACATGAAGAGGTGGTGATTGTACTTTGAATGGACAGAAACTCCAGTTGGTTGACCTGGAACTGTTGGAGGAGTAATGCAAGGGTTAGGTCCAAGACAACTGCACCACTTGTCAGGACCCTAGGTAGCTGACTTTAAGGACGGTTCTAACATAATTGCTTCAAATAAAATGTTAATTACATGGGCATTCCCATTTCATCGAATTCCCCAAAATCAATCACGCAGTCAACATTTTAGAAAATATAAAAAATTAAGATGTAGTAAAAGGGTTCTTAGTGGCTCAATCTAGTTGGCATAGTAATTCTATTTAAATCGATTTTGTTGCCATTATTGATATATTAAGGATGTGACATGCAATTCCTTTCAAGCATCATGAAGAAGATTGGAATGAATATTCGTAAGTTTTTGTGGCATGTTGACTAGACTAATGAAAAGAAACGCCACTTGGTTAAGGAGGAGATAGTGAAAGGCTTTCAAAGTAATCGCAGAATGGGGATCAAAGACCCAAAGTTGATGAATATGACCATGGGTGCCAAGATCCTTTGGATGTGAAGAAGTGGTGGAACGTTGCCCTTCATATGAAATATCTTAGGGAAACAAGAGAGTGATGTTTTGATTGTATTTGTGCAAGACCTTTGCATCTTTAATCAAATATCGTTTGTCATGGGTTCCAGGTAATGGAAAAGCAATAAAGATTAATGCTATCATAATTCTAGGAAGATTAATGTTATCATAATTCTAGGTAGTCTAGTTTCAATATGCTCTCACATGAATATTAGCAGTGTAAAAAAATCATTTTCTAGTCGTGGACTATGATGCAATAGCTTCCCCACCTTCCTTTACTATTGGATTTGGCTATCTAATTCTACATCCATAGTTCATTATCAATGTTGGAATGTATGGACAAGTCCATAACAAGTTGACTTTGTAATCCATCCCATCCATTTGATGAGGCCCCCACAAATCAATGACCCGTGAAATGTGTGGAGGAAAAGTTGCGCGAGGAGATCACTAACCATTGGCCTCCACAATTTATATCCACCATTGAATTTTTTCACCCCCATCCAGTAGTCATCAATCCATAGGGTGTTTTTGCATGCATGTGACCATTTAAGATCAACCACCCTTTCTCCAATGTATGAAATTAAATGTCTCAGTTGAAACTTAATGGAATCTAGTGACAAACATATTGTTCAAGTGGAAGTACATTTGAAGAAAGGCCTTCCTAAAACATTAAGTCTTTTAATTGACAAATGGAATCATACTTAGAAATTGGATTACAGGAAACTTTCACTTCAATGCAAAACATGACATGAATATGGATACTTTGTAAGAGATTGTAAGCAATCCACTACCCATAATAACACAAAGGAAAAGGAATTAAACTGGAAATAAGTGAAACAAGGATTGGAATTAGTTGGTAACATAGGTCCCTCAACTCCCAAAGAATCAACCTATAAAACTTCCTCCATCAAATTCATTGTTCTTTGGCATACAAGACCGAATCCACCTCTAAAAGACCAAATGCGACCCATATCTGAAGTTGAAGCCCTTCCACAACCTTGATACATCCTCATTTCTTCTCAACCAATTCTTGAAGAAACCTCTCCATTAATGGAATCCTTGGAAACACATGGCCTGATGCCTGATGTTGAAGTGATCTATTACTAAGTAATTAGTGGTGTAGTTACTAAGAAGAAAGAAAAACAAGAAGAAAAACAAATCCCTAAAAATACTAGAAGAAATACACTAAAAACAAAAGTGAGGAAATAATGATGTAAGAGAAAAATCTAGGCTTGCAAAATTCTATAGAAAGCTCTTTTATATTTGATACTAAAAACTACCCTTCAAAAAGCCTTGGAATCTAGAAGTTGGTAGATCGCTTCCATAGTGTTTCACAACCTTCATTACAGAAATAATGATTGTATTTGTCTATAGTTGTAGAGGGTTAGGAAGTATAAATAAAACGTACCAATAAAAGATCCTATAAGAATGGAAAGACGTGTTGTCCTTATAATCTAAGAGACAAAACTAAAAAAGCAAGAAATGTCAGAAATAAGTAAAAAGTGTTGGTGAACAAGTTCTTGGATAATAGTGAGAGCTAGGGGATCATCTAGGGATTTTTGCACTCTATGGGACTCATATTTCTTTGATTTCCCATCCCATCAACCCACATAACACCGAATCTTAGTGAACCTAGTAAACAAGGATTCTAGGCATCAAATCAGGTTTTTCAATGTATATGCCCCCATACAATATGGAGAAGAGATGGATTACTAGAAAACTTTCATAGAAGAGCATTGTATTAGGTGACTTCAACATAATTTTTTCAAAAAAAGTTAAAAGGGAGGCACTACAGTGAGGGATAAATTCATGGAAAAAATGGGAATACTTGATAGCATAGAAGGATTTGATATACATTGTTCCAAGAAGGGTAAATACACATCATTTCTCACTTAGATTGTGTTTTTAATACATAACAATTTTTTCTAGATAACACCCTCATTAGTTCAACTATTATTCCGTATGAAACTGTAGACCATGATCTCCTATCTCTTATTTTCCATTCCACTATGGCTATAGGAGAGTGAAGTTTGGGAAATCATTCGACAAACTTGGTAAACAAGGATCCAAGGATCGATGACTTTTGTATGGAAATTTAATTTGATATTGGTAAAGTCATATTTGAAGATGTGGGTAAAGGCTTCATATTGACCCCTTAATAAAGAGAAACTAGACATATAAGAGCATCTAAGTTGATCACAATGCTTAGTAAGAATGGAAGGTAAGGAAGTCTCAAAATAAGACAATTGGGAGGAAAGAAAGTTAAATACAAAGCTTTGACATGCATGTAGGCGAGAGAAGAAACACTTGAGGCTTAAATCAAGAAGTTTATTTCAAGTTGGAGACAAAAATATTACCTTTTTCTGTAATCAAACCAAGTCCAAGTAGTTAAGGAATAATGTTAGAGAAATAGAAAGGGGACATGATACTGGATTAACATAGTTTGAAGCAATAAAAAGGAGGCCTTCATGCATTTCAAAGAGTTATACACTGAGGAGGTGAAAGACAAACCCAATACATCCATCATTTAGTAAATGAAGTTGAAAATAGGCAAACAGGCAAAGAAATTTCAAAGGAAGAAGCAGTCGAGACGATATGGGGTTTCAAGTCAAACAAGGCTCCGGGATAAAAACGAATTCTTAGTACATTTTTTCAAGGCATGTTGCTTATTTATCAAATGTTATCTTTGCAAAATACATTATTGGGCCAGGAAGAGATCGAAAATAAAGGATAGTGAGCTGATTTCAAATCTGACAACGTCTGCTCCAAATATACAACATTTGTAGAATAGGGTTAGTGAGGTGCTTTCGTGCCTCAACCCACTCCAATGCTTGTTAATAATGCTTGTTAATAAAATTTGAGCCTACTGCTTTTCACTAAAATCAATGATTTTTATTGGATTTCGATTTCTTTCATGTCATTTTCATGGCTTCTTGAGAATAATCTATTGCCCCTAGATCCATCAAAGAGGAAGTAGCTTTTGTACCCAAGGATCCTTGCCACCCTTCTCTCATTGGTCATAATATTGTGGAGAAAGTAGTAGAAATTTCTATCGTTTCCTTTAATGATGAGGTAATTATGAATTTCTATCTTCTTGTAAATTTCTATCAATTTCTACAGATATCGTGCTATGATATGTCATTTTAACAGTTTTGGTCACAACTTCAAGATCTCAAATTTGCACACATATGCCGTAAATGTTTTGTCACCCAAATTTTTTCCTCCCATAGCATGTTCCACCACCTTTCCAATCTTCAATTCCATGAGGGGTTGAGGGGAAAATATTGCAAGGGCTATAGTGTACTAGATATTGGATAACAATATCTCATATAATATGTTAAATCAAAGCTTTAGAAATTCTCTATCCAATGGAATTGATTTAGTTGCAATCTAATCACTTTATCAAAAATCATGTCCTCTAGAAGACCCACAACCATCTTCGTAAGCCCTAAAAAGGAGAAGATTTCAAACTACAATATCTCCTTCATCCTAAGTCCGATTTGAGCAATGTTTTGTGAATTCATGTATTTTTACGAGGAGAATATACATATATAATTTGTTTTTTGAAATTCTGCTAAAACATAATAAAAAACCAATCCAAGTGACATGGCCTTCTTTTTTGCTCTTTGAAAACCTACAAAATAGAAGGAAAAAGTTCTTTGTTTTTTTCCCTAGAAAGTGTTCAGATACCATTTGTTGTGTACCTTAATAGACATGAAGATAGAATATAGAAAACACAAGAATTATCTTTCATGAAAGATTTAAACTATGAACCATGCATGGAGTCCAAATGATTTCGTCATGTGTTTTTTATTTGGCATGAAACTTAATGTATTGCTTATGATGATCTACACCACATTGAAGGCCCCACTATTAAAGTATCCTAAATGTTGACATCCACCATTGAGAGTTCTCTTAGCCAATAACATCAACTACTTTCTATATATATGACGTCAAAAAGAGACAATAAACTCAAATCGACTAACTTTTTCACCATATTATGTTGGGGTAACACACATTAGCTTTCACTCATCGTGCCATGTTGTTAAAATGAAAGCTAAATCCAGGTAGAATTCCATTAACTAACACACATTAAATCATTGTGCCATGTTGTTAAAAGGAAAGCTAACTCTAGCTAGATTTCCATCATAGTGTAATGAACTAACACACATAAGCTTTCACTCATAGTGCCATGTTGTTAGAAGGAAAGCTAACTCCAGCTAGATTTGCATCATGGTGTAATTTATTTGATGACAATGTGGTTGTGTTAGATGAAAAAATTCTTTATGAAAACTAGTAGACATTAGCTTTTACTCATAGTGCAATGTTTTAAGAATGGAAGCTAGCTCCACCTAGATTTCCATCATGGTGCATTGTGATTGATGACAATGTGGTTGTGCTAGCTCTAGTCTTCGTGTAATGAACTAAAACACATAATCTTTCCCTTATAGTGCCATGTTGTTTGAAGGAAAGCTAACTCTAGCTAGATTTCCATCATGGTGTAATGTAGTTGATGACAATGTGACTGCGTTAGATGGAAAACTACCTTATGAAAGCTAACAAACATTAGCTTTACTCACTGTGCAATGTTTTAAGAACGAAAGCTAACTCCAACTAGATTTTCGTCATGGTGCATTGTGATTGATGACAATGTGGTTGTGCTAAATGGAAAACTACACTATGAAAGCTTACACACATTAGATTTCACTCACCGTGCAACGATTTAATGATGAAAGCTAACTCCAGCTAGATTTAGACATTAGCTTTCACTCACAGTGTCATGTTGTTAAAATGAAATCTAACTCTAGCTAGATTTCCATCATGGTGTAATGAGCTAACACACATAAACTTTCCCTTATAGTGCCATGTTGTTAGAAGGAAAGCTAAATCAAGCTAGATTTCCATCATGGTGTAATATATTTGATAACAATGTGGCTGTGTTAGATGGAAAACTACCTTATGAAAGATAACAAACATTAGCTTTACTGACAGTGTAATTTTCTAAGAACGAAAGCTAACTCTAGCTAGATTTCCATCATGGTGCATTGTGATTGATGGCAATGTGGTTGTGTTAAATGGAAAAATGCATTATGAAAGCTAACACACATTAGATTTCACGCACCGTGCAATGATTTAAGGATGAAATCTAACTCCAGCTAGATTTCCATCATGACGCAATGTGATCAATGACGATGTGGTTGTGTTAGATGGAAAACTACCTTATGAAAGCTGACACATATTAGGCTTCACTCATTGTGCCATGTTGTTAAAATAAAAAGCTAACTCCAACTAGATATGCATGATGGTGTAATGTATTTGATGACAATGTGGTTGTGCTAGAAGGAAAACTACCTTACGAAAACTGACCCAGATTAGATATTACTCACCGTGCAACGTTTTAAGAACGAAATCTAACTCTAGCTAGATTTCCAACAGGGTGCATTTTGATTGATGACAACATGGTTATGCTAAATGGAAAACTATATTATGAAAACTAACACACATTAGCTTTCACTCATCCTTCCATGTCTTTAAACAAAAATCTATCTCCAACTAGATTTTCATAATGGTGTAATGAGCTAACATACATAAGCTTTCACTCATAGTGTCATGTTAGAAGGAAAGCTATCTCTAGCTAGATTTTCATCATGGTGTAATGTATTTGATGACAATGTGGTTGTGTTAGATACAAAACTACCTTATGAAAGCTAACACACATTAGCTTTTACTCACAGTACAATGTTTTAAGAACAAAAGCTAACTCTAACTATATTTTCATCATGGTGCATTGTGATTGATGGCAATGTTGTTGTGCTAGATGAAAAACTACACTATGAAATCTTACACACATTAGATTTCACTCACTGTGCAACGATTTAAGGATGAAAGCTAACTCCAGCTAGATTTCTAACACGGTGCAATGTAATTGATGACAATGTGGTTGTGTTACATGAAAAACTATCTTATGATAGCTAACACACATTAGTTTTCACTCATTGTGCCCTGTTGTTAAAATGAAAGCTAACTCCATCTAGATTTCTATCATGGTGTAATGAGCTAACACACATAAGCTTTCCCTTATAATGCCATGTTGTTAGAATGAAAGCTAAATCTATCTAGATTTCCATCATGGTGTACTGTATTTGATGACAATGTGGTTGTGTTAGATGGAAACTACCTTATAAAAGCTAACAGACATTAGGTTTACTCAGCGTGCAATGTTTTAAGAACAAAAGTTAACTCTAGCTAGATTTCCATAATGCTGCATTGTGATTGATGACAATGTGGTTGTGCTAGATGAAAAACTACACTATGAAAGCTTACACATTAGATTTCCCTCACCATGCAACTATTTAATGATGAAATATAACTCCAGCTAGATTTCCAAAACGACGCAATGTCCTTGATGAAAATGTGGTTTTCAATACATAGAAAACTCCCTTATGAAAGCGAACACACATTAAGTTTCACTAATCGTACCATGTTGTTAAAATACAAGCTAACTCCAGCTAGATTTTCATCATGGTATAATGAGCTAACACACATAAGCTTTCCCTTATAGTGCCATGTTGTTAGAAGGAAAGCTAACTCAAGCTAGATTTCCATCACGGTGTAATGTGTTTGATAACAATGTGGCCGTGTTAGATGGAAAACTACCTTATGAAATCTAGCATAAATTGGTTTTACTCATTGTGCAATGTTTTAAGAACGAAATCTAACTCAAGCTAGATTTTCATCATGGTGCATTGTGATTGATGACAATATGGTTGTGCCAAATGTAAAACTACATTATGAATACTAACACACATTAGATGTCACTTACCGTGCAATGATTTAAGGATGAGATCTAACTCTAGCTAGATTTCCATCACGGTGCAATGTGATCGATGACAATGTGGTTGTGTTAGATGGAAAAATACCTTGTGAAAGCTAACGCACATTAGATTTCACTCATTGTCCCATGTAGTTAGAAGAAAAGTTAACTCCAGCTAGATTTCCATCATGGTACATTGTGATTGATGACAATGTGGTCGTGCTAGATGGAAAAATACCCGATGAAGGCTTACACACATTAGATTTCACTCACCGTGCAATGATTTAAATATTAAAGCTAACTCCAGCTAGATTTCCACCACGGTGCAATGTGATTGATGACGATGTGGTTTTTTTGGAAATCTAACTCCAGCTAGATTTCCAAAACAATGCAATGTACTTGATGACAATGTGGTTTTATTACATAGAAACTCCCGTATGAAAGCGGACACACATTAGTTTTCACTAATCATGCCATGTTGTTAAAATAAAAGCTAACTCCAGCTAGATTTTCATCATGGTGTAATGATCTAACACACATAAGATTTCCCTTATAGTGCCATGTTGTTAGAAGGAAAGCTAACTTAAGCTAAATTTCCATCACGGTGTAATGTATTTGATAACAATGTGGTCGTGTTAGATGGAAAACTACCTTATGAAAGCTAGCATACATTATTTTTACTCATTGTACAATGTTTTAAGAACGAAAGCTAACTCAAGCTAGATTTTCATCATGGTGCATTGTGATTGATGACAATATGGTTGTGCCAGATGTAAAACTACATTATGAATACTAACACACATTAGATGTCACTTACTGTGTAATGATTTAAGGATGAAATATAGTTCTAGCTAGATTTTCATCATGGTGCAATGTGATCGATGACGATGTGGTTGTGTTAGATGGAAAACTACCTTATGAAAGCTAACGCACATTAGATTTCACTCATTGTCCCATGTAGTTAGAAGAAAAGTTAACTCCAGCTAGATTTCCATCATGGTACATTGTGATTGATGACAATGTGGTTGTGTTAGATGAAAAATACCCGATGAAGGCTTACACACATTAAATTTCACTCACCGTGCAATGATTTAAATATTAAAGCTAACTCCAGCTAGATTTCCATCACGACGCAATGTGATTGATGACGATGTGTTTTTTTTGGAAATCTAACTCCATCTAGATTTCCAAAACGACGCAATGTCCTTGATGACAATGTGGTTTTATTACATAGAAAACTCCCTTATGAAAGTGGACACACATTAGTTTTCACTAATCGTGTCATGTTGTTAAAATAAAAGCTAACTCCAGCTAGATTTCCATCATGGTGTAATGAGCTAACACACATAAGCTTTCCCTTATAGTGCCATGTTGTTAGAAGGAAAGCTAACTCAAGCTAGATTTCCATCACGGTGTAATGTATTTGATAACAATGTGGCTGTGTTAGATGGAAAACTACCCTATGAAAGCTAGCATACATTAGTTTTACTCATTGTGCATTGTTTTAAGAACGAAACTCAAGCTAGATTTTCATCATGGTGCATTGTGATTGATGACAATATGGTTGTGCCAGATGTAAAACTACATTATGAATACTAACACACATTAGATGTCACTTACCGTGCAATGATTTAAGGATGAAATCTAACTCTAGCTAGATTTCCATCACGGTGCAATGTGATCGACGACGATGTGGCTGTGTTAGATGGAAAACTACCTTATGAAAGCTAACGCACATTAGATTTCACTCATTGTCCCATGTAGTTAGAAGAAAAGTTAACTCCAGCTAGATTTCCATCATGGTACATTGTGATTGATGACAATGTGGTCGTGCTAGATGGAAAAATACCCGATGAAGGCTTACACACATTAGATTTCACTCACAGTGCAATGATTTAAATATTAAAGCTAACTTCAGCTAGATTTCCATCACGGTGCAATGTGATTGATGATGATTTGGTTTTTTTAGATAGAAAACTATCTTACAAAAGCTAACTCACATTAGTTTTCACTCATCATGCCATGTTAGTAGGCAACTAACTCCAGCTAGATTTCCATCATGGTGCAATGAGCTAACACACATAATATTTTACTCATCGTTCCATGTAGTTAAAAGGAAAGCTAACCCCAGCTAGATTTTCATAATGGTGAAATGAGCCAACACACATAAGCTTTTACTCATTGTGCCATCTTCTTAGATAGAAATCTACCTTACGAAGCTAACACACATTAACTTTCACTTATCGTGCCATGTAGTTAGAAGGAAAACTAACTCCACCTAGATTTTCATCATGGTGTAATGAGTTAACACACATGGCTTTTACTCATCGTGCCATGTTGTTAGAAGGAAAACTGACTCTAGCTATATTTGCATCATGGTGTAATGTATTTGATGAAAATGTGTCTGTTTTAGATGGAAAAATACTTTATGAAAACTAACACACATCAGCTTTCACTCACCATGCAATTTTTTAGGAACGAAACCTAACTCCAGCTAAATTTTCATCATGGTGCAATGCGATTGATTACAATGTGGTTGTTTTATATGAAAAACTACCTTATGAAAAATAACACACATTAACTTTCACTTATCGTGCAATGGTTTAAGAACGAAAGCTAACTCCAGCTAGATTTCCATCATGGTGCAATGTGATTGATGACAATGTGGTTGTGCTAGATGGAAAACTACCATAAGAAAGCTAACACATATTAACTTTCATTCGCCATGCAATTTTCTTATAAGGTAAACTAACTCGAAATAAATTTCCATAATGGTGCAATGTATTTGATCATAATGTGGTTATGTTGGATGAAAAATTATCTTATGTAAGCTAACACTATGATTAGCTATTATCATAAGCCATTTAATGATCATCATGATTAGCTATTATAATGACCTCCACAATTGTTTTTGTACATATACTTACAAATAGAATGATGCGTGCATTTATAATATTTTTGAATTCATGTTTTTTTCAATAATTTGAAATTGTGGTAATAGTTTTTTTCATTTTTTTCCAGAAAAAATGGAGTTTGATGCAAGTAAAATTGCAAAAGAAGCGACTTCAAAAGGTTAGAGTTCTTTATCTTCTTCATATGTATGAATTGAGATGTTATAAAATATGTTTTCATATTACTCTTTAAATGATGCTTTTAATTGTTTTCTAAACTACCGTAATATTTTCTACAAATGTTTTCAGATGCTAAGAACCATGATGCAAAAGAAATTTCAAAGAAATCATCAAGGAAAAGAAAGAATACAAATATGACACTACAAAAGTCTCCAACAGTTGGTATGGCATTTTCAAATTTAGTTATTTACAAATAATTATACTATATTCTAGTATGCAATTTCACACTAGATGAACTTTGATATATCATTATGTGGGTAGTAAACTTCCAAAGCACATAAACTTCCTTGTTCTTCTGCATGTGAATGAAAAATTCTTTGTTCTTCTGCATGTGAATTAAAATGATGTATTATATGGTAGATTATTAATGTTTGATATTTCATGTTTTCTTTAACCATTGCAAACAATTTTTTCTACTATTGTTTCCAGATACTATTGAGTCTGATGCAAATGAAACTACAATTAAAGCAACTAAGAAAAAACGAAAAGCAAGTGGTACACAATCAAAGCCTACTCAAGTTGGTATGGTAGTTTTATATCTTATTTATTCTAATTTAGTATTGTTAGACTATATGATATTTTCAATTTTTAATAGAATATTAAATGACGATATTTATAATTATAATTTCATTTTGATTTATGCTAATAATTTCTTATTCTCGTTTTCAGAATTGCTCAGTTCAAAAGCAAGTGAAATGCCACATCCATCAATCATGCAACGAGAAAGAATTCATTTAAGTCAAAATATTATGAATGCACCAATTTCTACTTCTACTTTTCAAATGATTAGAAAATATAATACATCCAATGAATATGAGTTTGTGGGAGATTGGTATGTTCAGATAGAATGTCCTCCAAATATGTTCCCTGATATGTGTCTGTTTGGATCCATAGGTGAAAAATATCCAATTATATTAGGGATAGTTGTTAATTGTTATGCTCATGGTGAGACTGACATTGTCTTTCAAGTGGAGTCTATCAATGGACAAGAAGTAAAATTAGTCTCTTGTACAGTGGAGTACACAAAATTTAGACCATATTTAATTGAAGCTTCAAGTAAAGATCTGCCAAACACAATGAAAGAGTCAATGTTTAAGTTGAATAGTTATGAAAGCTTCAATAAATCGGGGTTAAAGAGTTGCATAGATCTTTTAGAACGTATCACAAAAGTTCTAAAATATCGCAATGTCAAAAAGATGAAAACATCATCTGTGCTTCTTTATTTGCATCAAAGAGGTAAATTACCTCATAAAATACCAGAAGATAGACTTGATGCTCATATTCATGATTTAAGCAGAATATATTTAAAATATTTGGAAGAAACCATTGCATTAAGTGGTTTCACACCTACTACAGAATTTAAAAAAACTAAGAAAATGGAAACTGAGATAGTGAAACTTGCAGATAATTGTGATGAAATTCATGAATCCTTCAAGGAATGTTATTTATTTTCAAGCTCCTTCAACATAAAGGTGGATGTTCAAATATGCATAGAAGCACCAAAAGTGTTTAAATTGAGATCACGAGATGATGCAAATGTTCAGGTGTTGGTGAAATCTTTTTTTAGAAAAAATTCAAACATCATTGCCCGATTCTCTCTTGATTCCATTTGATAAAAATGAGCTTGATCCACTAGTAAACCATGTGAAAATTGTAAATGAGACAGATATAAATGCTATAAATGTCAACTTTTGGATACTTTATGGCCAACATACCATTCAAGCCGCCAAAGAAATTATAACAAATCCCAAGTATAGTGTATCTGCGGAGGCAAAAAAAAAGTATAAAGAACGTTCTGCTCGATTCTTGGATCCATCAGTTGATCCGAGTGTTGTGATTCGCATTTGTTGTCAATTAAATTCTGCAAATAATGTCTTCTTCAAAACTCCTTTCATTGATTGTGTGCGCTTTGCACGACAGTTCTTAATTGCTAATGACAAATTAAAGAAAAGGAGGATTGGAAATTCTGAGACATCGGATGACAAGGTATGTAATTTTAATTATTTTTTCACCTAAACTATTTTAATAATGGTTTTTTATTATTATATATTGACTTATTTAAGTTCAAAATATTATTCATATTTGCATATATACATTGAATTCTTATTAGTTTATGTTTGTTATTTTTAACAGGTTGACGATGAAATGTTGTGCTCCTTCTTTGATTGTCCACTTTCAAATTTTGCTGATAAAAAAATTCTTTTATATCTTGATCAACCTGTTTGGGATAAATGGGACACTGTTTTTAATTGTTACCAATTAGGTACATTGGACTGTTCTCCGAGCCAACCTGGTTCTCAAAAGTACAAGATAAATCATCTAAATACTTTGACAACTACTTCTTTTCGCCCCCTTCAAGGATTAACCATTGAAGAAATTGGCTCTTTAGCAGATAAGATATTGGATGGAACCGTTTGGTTTTCTATTCCATCGAACCATCCAACTGATTCCACAAAGTTAAAATATTATTGTTCTAAATTGAAAACAAAAAGAACAATCTTGGATGCACTGGTTCAATACTGTCAAAGTCACGATAAAAAATTGAATGATAAGGATTTAACCACATCCAACATTCTTGAGCATTATGAAATAAATGATATCATATTTGCCAATTTCTGTACAACTGTTGAAGGGTCTACTTATGTAAAAGGATCGTGGAAAACAAAAATCGAGTCCTTTTCTCAGAAAGCATGTGAAGTACTCAACAGATTAATAAGTGGATCAACAAATGTTCAACAAGATGACAACTTTGAATTTGGGTGCCAGTTTGGGGGCCCTAGTATTCTCTCAACACTTTTGCACTCTTTCCCTTCTCTGGTTGAGCCAGTACTATATGTCGACCTTGTTGTTCTAGATGCACTTGCTTTGAAAGAAGAATCATTCCATATGGCTTATTATATTGAATTGTTTCGATTTTTTATCGACAAAAATGGGTTGACAGAATTTACTATAGTTCTGTTAGAAGACCTTTGGTCATTTAAATATGTCCACCAAGCTTTGGGAATTTCCATAAAGAACTCCAAGTTCAAGTATAACATCACTAAGGACATTTATAGGTACAAACAAAATTTGTTTAGTTATGATATAGTTTTCACTATACATTTCTATACCATAGAATTAAAAAAGGTTGAGGCTCTAGAACACTCTCACACTTTTAAAAACATATTTGATCAAAGTGAGAGAGATGTTGAATTCTGGGTGGATTTATTGGAAAAACACCAACAAAAGATGGAAGTGAATGTAATTTTTTCTCTTTATGCGGGGACAAATTTAATCAAAGCTTGTCTTAACTATAAAAGAAGAATTACATGCATTGTACAAAAAGAGTCACAAAGGACAACCATGTTGAAAATTCACAAAGCTTTTCAACTGTCAGGATCAACATCCATCAACATCCTGGAAAATTCAGGTACCACAATTTGTTGTTTCCATTATAATTGTTTGGTTCTATCATTGTTTAGAAGTCTTAATTGCTTACTTTAGTACATAGACTAATGATGGGGATTGTAAAGCAGAAAATGTCGACAGCGGTCTACAAAAAAACCATCAAGATAATGTGGATAATATTGAAAAAGGTTTGGAAATTGAAGCCAAAAGAGAAGAATATATCATACTAGGTACGTAATTTGTTTGATTGTTTCTCGTGTTTTTATTTAATGTTATCTTTTCAACTATTAAACCCAAACTTGATGAAATCCTTGGAAAATTTTGGTACTACACTTCCTTAGATGTTTTTATTATATTGATTTGGATTATATTTTGTTTATAATTCTTAATTCGCAAGTTTTTTTACTGCAATGACTAATGGTGGAGATTGTAAAACAGAAAATGATGAAAATGGGCAACAAATAAATAATCAAGTTAATTTGAACAAAAAAGAAACAAATTTGGATGTGGAAATAGAAGGGAATGAAATTATTTTACCAGGTACATAATTTTTTTTGCTATTCATCTTGTTATTTTTTAAATCTATTTATTTGCCATATTACATAACAATTTTGATTGTCGATTATAGGGAACTATAAGAACAAAGGCATTGATTAAGACCATGGTCACAAAATGATGGAAATGGAAAATCCATTAACAGATCAAATTTTGGTAGCATGTACTTACTTTGAACTCTTGTTTCTCTTGTATTCTGTTGATTATAGTTCACAAATACAATGAATATAATAATTAGGATAATGTGTCACAAAGCTAAAAAATATGAACATACTATGTCGATTATTTATCGTGGTTAATTGTTTGTTTAGTTATTTAATGAATTTTATTCATTGTCACAATATTTTCTTTATGGTACAATTTATTTGATGACAATTTGCTTGTGCTAGAGGGATAACTTTCCTACATTGTCCAATGTTGTTAGAAATGCCATTGTGCTTCTGTTTGAAGTAAAACTAGCATACATTATATTTCCTTCATTGTGCAATGTATGTATCTGATAACAAAGTGGTTGTACTAGTACGAAAGCTAACACGCGCTAGCTTTCATTCACCATGCAATGTTGTTATAAATTCCCTTGTGCTTGTGCTAGAAGGAAAGCTAACTCAGGTTAGCTTTCATTCACTTTGCAATGCGGTTATAAATGTCCTTGTGCTTGTGCTAGAAGAAAAGCTAACCATGTAATGTTGTCGAAAATGCTCTTGTGCTTGTTCCATAAAGAAACCAACCTTATGTTACATTTCTTTCATTGTCCAGTGTATGAACTTGATGACAATGCCATTCTGCTGGTAGGAAAGCTATCACATGTTAGCTTTCATTCAATGTGCAATGGTGTCGTTAGAAATGACCTTCCGCTGATGGTAGAATGAAAGCTAACATGAATTAAATTATATTTATGATGTAATGTATTTGATGATAATGTGCTTTTACCAGAAGAAAAATTAGCATGTTATTTAATGAATTTTATTAATTGTCACAATTCATAATATTTTTCATGTTTATTATAGTGACTAGCAATGACAACAAATACATTGATCAGGAGAATCTGGAACAAAGTTGTAATCAAGAACACAATATCGTATCAGGTATATAAAAATGTTTTCTTGCTTGTTTTCATATTTAGTGAGTTTAATTCATTGTAACATTTCATAAGATATTAATTGTATATTATAGAGGCAAACACAAACAAATATAATAATAGGAAGATAGTGAAACAATGTTAAAATCAAGAACACAATCTAATATTAGATATGTATAGCTTTTCAACTTGTAATTCTCATTTGTTTAATGATTTTTATTCATTTTCACCATTTTTTTAATATTTAATACATAGACAAATAAGGAGAACAAAGAGAATGATTAAGTGCAAATCTATAATCATAAACATAATATCATATTAGGTATTTCTAACTTGTCTTGTTTTTTTGTTATTTTTAAAATTTTAGTCCTTGTAAGAATGATAACATTTTAGATGTTTATTATGGGGACAAATAAAAAGAATAAAACTAACAATTATCACAATATTAAAAATGTATATATGTATTTCTTTTTAAAAATGGCATTGCAAATGTTTTCTTTCATTACCAATTAAGTAATAAACGTGTTATATTAAAAAAATAGATCAAAAGAATATTTAAATTGGTATTCCATTAAAGGTTTAACGTTTTATTCTCTAGGTTCTATGCAGATATTGCGACAAAGTAATGGCCAATCTGAAAATAGTATACAAAGTACTCAAGGTGAGTGTATTTTTTCAACAATTATTTCTTAATGATATTTGTAGCATGAATACAATGGCTTGACTATTTTATCTGTTATTGTGTTGCAGAAAAAAATAAATGGAAAAAATTAGTTATATTTGAATTAAAAGACATTTCTTATTATAGCGTTGATGATGATGCAACAAGAGAACATATTGAGAAAATGGGAAGGGTTGCAGATTGCGCAATAGATAAAAAATATATATATGGTTTCATCCACATGCAAAAAAATTTCTTGAAATGTGTTTCAAGAATGAATCTCTTGAGATTGGAATTTGGTCAACTAATTTGAAGCTAAACACGTCAAGAGTTCTTAAAAAACTGGTTTCAGATATATCAAAAAATCAACTTGTGTTTGTGTGGACTGCTTCAGATTGCAAGCCACAAAAAGGAAATAAGGCCACTGAGAATCCAACAAAAGTTATACACACTAAATCTTTGAAAAAAGTGTGGGATACATATAGTCAATATGATGTAACTAACACTGTTATAGTGGATTGTTCATATGAGAGAGTTAAGAAAACCCCACAGAAAATGTGATTCTTGCAACTCCATTCATTGGAAATAACCAAGGGGATAAATGGTTGATCGATGAGCTATGGAGTATGTTGAATAAGTTCAACAAAGAAATAGATGTCCGAGATACTTTGAAGGCTTTTCGGTGATGAATTGTTCTTCACTATAT
>LPNX010710380.1:451304-557172 GCA_001517045.1 Pseudotsuga menziesii | reverse complement strand
GTATTTATTTAAATGATTGACCAATTTGAAGCGTCGTCGCTTAAGCGACACTTATGAGGACATCCGTCGCTTAAGCGATGCTTATTGAGCCTAGTCGTCGCTTAAGCGACGCTTATGACCACAATTTCAAAAAAATATATCTTTGTGATTTTTGGTACAGTTCAAAGAAAAACTCCACGCGTCGTCGGATGTTTCCGTCGGATTTTGGATCAAAATGTAGTAGTGACTCTTAATAGTGGAACCTAAGAACTTTACAGAAGCCAACAAAATTGATGAATGGGTCAAAGCCATGAATGAAGAACTAGATCATATTGAGAAAAATGAAACCTTGGAACTTGTCCCAAGACCTGAAGATAAGAACATTGTAGGAACCAAATGGATTTTCAAAAACAAGTTCAATCAAGATGGATAAGTAATAAGGAACAAAGTAAGATTGTCCTGCAAAGGGTATGCCCAAGTAGAAGGTATTGATTTTGGAGAAACATATGCTCCTGTAGGTCGACTTGAATCAATCAGAATGTTTTTAGCATTGTCATGCCATAAAAACTTCAAAGTATATCAAATGGATTTCAAGTCTGCATTCCTAAATGGAAAACTAGAAGAAGAAGTATATATTGAACAAACTGAAGGGTTTCTCTTGTCAAAGAAAAGAGACTATGTATGTAAACTGAAGAACAATCTCTATGGTCTCAAACAAGCTCCAAGAGCATGGTTTTCAATACTAGACAAATACTTAAAACATCAAGGTTTTAAAAGAGGAGCCACTAAAAGTAATCTTCACCTAAAGATCAAAAATAAAAATATGATCATTGTTGTTGTCTATGTGGATGATATAATATTTCGGAGGAATATTCAAATCCTAAGTGTATATTTTTCCTCTGAAATGAAGAAATAATTTGAAATGTAAATGTTGGGATAATTGACATTCCTCTTGGATTACAAGTATACCAAACAGACGAAGGAATTTTCATATCTCAAACTAAGTACATCAAAGATATGTTGAAAAAGTTTAAAATGGAAGATTCCAAACCTATTAGTATTGATATGGTCACTAGTTGCAAGTTAAGTAAGGATGATCAATCTCTGGAAGTAGATCATACCATGTTTATATCCATGATTGGCAGTCTGCTATATGTGACATCCACAAGACTAGATGTGATGCAAGCTATTGGATTGGTAGCTAGATTCGAGTCAGCTCCTAAGGAAACACATGTAAAAGGAGTAAAAAGGATTTTCAAATATTTAAAAGGTACTATGGAGTATGGTTTATGGTATCCTAAAGGACAATAATTTACCTTGGAGGCATCTACTGATGCAGATTGGGTAGGAAGTGTTGGCGATCGAAAGAGTACCAGTGGAGAAACATTTTTTCTAGGAAATTGTTTAGTATCATGGTCAAGTAAAAAACAATCCTCCATTTCACTCTCTAGAGTAGAAGTAGAATATATTGATGCCGCCTCATGTTGCACTCAGGTTATTTAGACGACACAAACTGTAGAAGATCTACTTGTAAAATATGAACATCAAATAGTGATCAAATGTGATAACACTAGTGCTATAAATATGTCTAAAAATCCTATTATGCATTCTAATAAAAAACATATACCAATCAAGAAACACTATCTAAGAGAATAGGTATCTCAAAAAGTTGTCAAATTAGAATACATTGACACAAAAGAACATATTGCTGACATTTTTACCAAACCACTACATAAGGAATCCTTTAAGCATCTTAGATAGAAAATGGGAGTAATTCCGTAACAAAACTACTAAGAGGAGAAAGCTCAATCTCAAGGGGATAATTGCTGACAGGGGGAGCTGTCAGACACAAAGGTTCCTTTGTCATTGTTGTCAAAGGGGGAGAATGTGTAGAGGTTGCCATCAATGCCAAAGGGGGATATTGTTGACTATATAGTTGTCATCGATGTCAAAGGTGTTCACGAAGGACAAAGGAATAACTAGTGGATATGATGGAGGACAAATTCAGTGAAAGACTAAGGAAATGATGGCATGGCACGATGATGAGGTGGCATACTTATCTGCATGAGATCCAATGAATGAGGATCAATTTTTTGTATAATCCACAAAGACAAAATGTAGATATGCATTAGTTATAGAAGGGACGGTTAGGAAGCATCCCGCACTAGATCTGACAATGAAGATCAAGTTTGCATAAGTTAGGGGGACATTAGAGAAAATTTCAACTCAAAATAGGCCTTTTAATTCTAATTCAAATTCCATGTCATCATGTGTTAGCCAATGAAATTGCTTTAAATTTGAAATACCATATAGGTCTTAAACACTTTTTTAATATAAATTTGGGGATAGGTATCATAAAAAAAACTACTTTTTGTTTGTATTTTCAACATATCTCCACATGTTTTTACTCAAATTTCGATCGGGAGAGTTCGTTGGATACAGAATTAATTTACACATCCAATGAGTACCCACTTGGCATACTTTTTACGGACCCCTCTATCGGAAAAAAAAAAAGAAACACCTAAAAAAAATGAAGATGACATCAACAACACATTTTTTCAGGTATTTCTTGTTTTTCGAGTACCGAGGTCCGTTAAAAGTATGCCGAGTGGGTACTCGTTGGATGCGGAATTTACGAGCTCTTCTAATTGGAATTTGAGGAAAAAAATGGGGAGAAATGTCGAAAATACAAACAAAAAAGTAGTATTTTTCTTTTCTTCCTCCAAAATTAATAAATATTATTTTATTATTTTAACTATTATTTTATTAATTTTTTTAGGAGGCCCATTTTGAGTTGAAATTTCTTCTAATGAAAGCCAAAGTTTCACAAAAAGGTCAAGATGGACGGTCAGGGGTAAATCCGCAAGGAAATCAATGGTTGAGAAAAATGTGGAAACAAAGTTGCGGAAGGTAAGTTGCGGATGTCAAAAATAAGAAAGTGTGATTTCGCATCCCACATCCTATAATGCAGAAACAAAGTTGCGGAAGAAAATTTGCGGAAGTCCAAAATAGGAAAGTATGCATACCGCATGTCGCATGCAAAAAACCAAAGGTGAAAAGTCGAGATACGATTTTGGGAAATGTTACATCCTGAATCCCGCAATATGGAGATCGACGATCAGGAAAATGACCGACAAAGATCAATGGTGGAGAATCGTTGATAAGGAAATATTAGTTTAGAAAGGAGATTTTGAGGAGGAAATCAATGTTTACATCAACGGTCCAGATTGACTTATAGATAGGATCAATGAATTTGATTGGATCAAGAAGTTGATCCCGCGGAAAGAAGTTTGGCAGTGCGGAAGCACCTGCAAACATTGGACAGAGCTGTAGAAATGGATTTTGGGGTGCATCCATGAATGGTAAAGAAGAATGTCGAACATGAAACTCATAGATGGAAGGAGAAGACCGTGTTCTGTGAGAGAAATGTGTACATATGAACCTGTGATGAAGATAGGTCGCAGAGAGCTCACAGAGGAAGCAAAGAATCCCACATGCGTGAGAAAAAGAGAAGCTCGTATATCAGAAGTGATCAAGAAGTTTTTAATTAATTATTTAATTAAAAATTGTTAGTCATAGTTGGTGAAAAGGTGCGACAATCAGATCTAAAAGGGCGCAACAATGAAAGGTGTGTTTGATCAGTTTAAACAGACGCGACTGTTGAAAGAAAGCTTAAACGCAAAGAAGTATTTAAGTAGCGGCCTTAGTAAGAAGGAAGGTGTCTCTGCAATTCAGGTTGCATGATCAGAATTAGAGACCAGTGGGTGTGACAGAATTCAATGGGAGAGAAATCATGAAAAACATATCAGGGCGGTAGGACGGTCCTAGGGCAGGCCACAGGTCTGCAGGGGGTCGAAGCCTCCTTCCAGTCGTAGTTAGAGAACAAGGTGTCCTAGAATCCTTGTCTGTTGTAGCATGCATAAAACCATAAGGGTGTTGTAGCATCCTAGTCTGTAGTTGCCGAAAAAACCTAGGGTGTGTTTTGAATCCTTTCTGTTGAAGCAGATAAACAATTTTGTAAATTCATCTTATTAATGAGTGTGTGTTGGTGGTTTTCTCTTTTGAGGTTTCCACGATAAAATTGTGTCTTGATTGTTGATTTTCTGTATTTTAAAGTAAAAACTGACAATACTTATTCACTCGCCCCCCCTCTCAGTATTGTTGTATAAACCAACACGTTAAGTTGAAAGAGATGAAAATTATGTTCTTTCTTTATTACAGTTTAAAGTTTTATTAGCAGCACTATTCTGAATCTGAATTTTATATGTTCATGCACTTATGTTTATTACTTGTATTAAAACATCACTAACCCTTAAATTTCAACAATTTCCCTCCTCAATTTTTTTTTTGTTTCCTTTGAGTTTCAGAATTCCTTTGAGAAAGTAATTCATTCTTCAACTCTCTCACTGCAATCTCATCTTTATACATAGGTTCCTTGAGCAAATATGAAGTTGAGATAAATCTTTCATCTTTTGGCTATATTTAAATTTGTAATTTTTTGGGGGGTTAGTGAACAAAACTTTGTTAATCCAGAACTTTGCACTTGCTTATATGCCACCTTTTGACCATTGTGCCTCGTCAATTTAAAAACAAACTCTTTGATTTTAATATGCTATCCATTTGTTTAATGATTTATCTTGTTAAATATTTTATTGTTTCCTATATGAAAATTGGAAATTATTATTTTGGTTGGTGAACTAATCACTGATAATCTAGGACTTGCACTGTCCCAAGCCACAGTAAAGAAATATTTATGATATATTTTTTATAGACAACTGCAAAATTTGTGAGGTAAGAGTTCTATCTATAATTTCATGTAGTGGAACTTGTTTTGAAATTGGAGGCAAACATAAATTGTGAGCTACAAATTCTATATTTGTTCTCATATATTTGTTATTTTTTTTAAAGGGATTTATTCTTTTCAAAATTGTTTTATTTGAGGATAGATATTTTTTATCAGGTCTTCGGTTTATTCCTGTGTTATTGCTCATGTAAAGTATAATCCATATTAAAACCTTTAACCATTGGTTTTAATGTCATGGTTATGTTACAACATTTTACAAGGTTGAGACTTCAATCCTCATTTCTTTCTTGTCTATTTTGGCCAATCCTTGAAACCTAAAAGGACATGGATTCAAGTTTTATTTGGTGCATTCTTGGCAGTTTGCTTGAAATTCTGGATAACACTAATTTTTAATGTGTTCATTTTCTTGTTGTTTTGGTCATGGGACTGGATGGACAATTCTCTTAGACCTTTGCAAGTAATGATGATTTGAATGATCTCTACCACAGTCACAAAATCAAAAAGCACACAGGCATAATTTTCACTGAC
Organism: Pseudotsuga menziesii; assembly: GCA_001517045.1. Taxonomy (NCBI): domain Eukaryota; kingdom Viridiplantae; phylum Streptophyta; class Pinopsida; order Pinales; family Pinaceae; genus Pseudotsuga; species Pseudotsuga menziesii. The sequence goes on along the minus strand of LPNX010710380.1, from coordinate 551,861 downwards.
AGGTAAAGCGATCTTCTTTGCAACAAGTGACTATGTTTTCTTTGAATTAAAATTATCCAAGTCATTTGTAGTTGACTTTGAAACCATGCCATTAGCTTTTAATCCACCACCTTGCTTCCCCATCTACAATACAGAGCTTGGTTGTTGTTCTTATTGACATAATCATCAACACATTGCACAAGAGACACGAGATATAATCTTCCTGTCCACTTTCATGTCATTGATCGTATCACAACTGTCACCATTAAATCTTCAAGTCTACTCAAGTATCACAACTTCTCATGACTCCAACAGTCAATATTGATACTGTCCTGCACTAGTTGTTGATCATGTCATTATATATCTCAAAGTCTTCAAGGCAGGGGTTAAACTGATGCATGTATTGACATTTTTTCATATTTTAACCGTAAAATACTATGGAATTTGGAATAAACATCTCATTAGGGAAGTTGAATTAATTTCTGGAGTCGTCAAATTGATGGGTAGCCTTGAAATTTTCCAGTATTTATTGTTTTTAGTTTCTTATTTGTATTTTCATGGATGCTCATTGATTATCCATCGTAAATTTTATTTTTTCCAATGCACTTTCAGTGCAGAGTGGAGCACTGTGGATGCATAAATGCTCAGACCATACACACACCATCAATGAGAAACGTGGTGAGCAATGTGGCTATAAAACCTTGTGTTGTTGGGTAGGTGGGACTCAGTGTTTCTATTTTTCCTTTTTAAGATGTCAGATGAAAGAGTTTTAAACCAGTGGTGTTTGCTAAACTGGGAGGCTAAAAGTATTTATTTACATTTCCAGTTGAATTTGGAAGACGATTTTACTGTGTAGATACATCGATTCCAACTTCCAATCTTCCATTACTATCTTCAATATTCAATAATTTTTTACTCCTCCAATTCAAGAGGAAAAAAAGGTGAGAAGTTGGGAACGCAAACTCATGAGAACCTTACAGGTTGGTCACGAGAATGCTAAGGAGAAGTGAGAACCCTGCAACTTCTTACAACAGAGCACAAGAAAAGAGAACATTTCATGCATTGAGTGTTCACTAGTTGGATGTGGAACCCTTCAACAACACTTTTCTTTCACAACAACTTTCACAGTTAGTACATTCTGGAAACTTATCTATTTTAGGATTTACTATAAAACTTGTTAGTTATATCATTGGAATGAATTTTCATTTCAAATGGAATTTGATCTGAACTATAAGCTTGTATTTGATTTTCTTTCTTTGCATTGAAAATTGAATTTCTGGCAGATAAATGGCGGGTGGGATTTTTCCAATTGTTTTTTGGGTGCATGAAAACTCAGACGGAAATATTGATATAAAAAAATTGATTGATTTGGACTGGTAAGGCCGCAATCTACCCTTTTGAATTAAGGAGTTAATGAAAAAATACTAATGTGGAGTCCCAAACCCATGATGCCAATCCATATACCCTAAACATTACAAAACAATCCTCGAATGTTTTAGGGTTTAAAGTGTTTGGGTTTTCATATAAACAATTCATTTCCTCGATTTTGCTGAGAGATCTAGAAGGAAAAAGATTCTTCTTACATCATCTTATGAGGAGAATTTCTTGGTAAATTTTGAACTTCTTTTTTCTTTCTTTCAATTTCATACATCATTTAGTTTCCATCGCTAATAGAGAGCCAAAACAATGTAAGCCAAGTATTCTCTCCAACAAAATAACGAAATAGTAGAGTTAGCAGTGATACTGCTTTTGAAAGTGATTAATTTAAAGCCTAATGATCCACTGTCCCAACTCTTGGATCGAAATGAGTTTGTTTGTTTGGTTGTTAGGTTGAAAATGAAAATGAAAATGAGACTTGACTGTACAGAACAATTCCTTAGATCATTATAGTTCATTTTTCCCTGTTTCCTTTTGATGAAAGAAAAAAGTTCTGTCCGGTTATTCAGAAAGAAAAAAAAGGTGTAAATGCATAGGTAGTTGAGAATAAGATTAATTGGAGGTTTACCCTTTTCAAAGGTCTTCCCATGAAAAATCCCAAGGCTGATTCTAATACATGTGTCCCTAGGTAGACTTGTAACCCCCACCATAGTTTGTTTGATTCCAACTACTAAAATAAAAAATATTTCTCTACATAGTGTTGGAGAAGCTCCATAAATTTCTTCCACGCTGCTCCATAAATTTCTTCAACCTTTCACAAAGGTTGATTGTAAATGGATACTAAACAATAAACTCAAAATAGTAAGGATGAGAAAGGTAAAAAAAGTTATTAAAAGTTATATGCAGGTTAGTTTTGAAAACAAAACCCTCACAACAGTAAAGATGATAAGGGTAAAAAAAATTATTAAAAGTTATATGTAGGCCAGTTTTCAAACAAAACTGTAAAAAAAAGATATTTGATGGGCATAGTTGCCCGTCAAATTTAATCCCCGCTTCAAGGATTTTGGACTAGGACTGAGATCATTTCTTTACTGTGCATAAAACATCATTTATTATCCCCCTTGTTCCAAATCTCAAAGCTTCCACCCCCAAGCTAGGAAGCTAGTGATTTTCCACCTTGGCAATTATTTGACTTTTAGCATCCCTTTTACAACTTTAATGAATATGGAAAATGAGATTTGTCCATTGTGACCCAATGTAAAATTTGGGACATTACAAATCCTCTCTTCATAATATTGCTTGTCCTCAAGCAATTTCAAACATGGTTGTTGAAGAACCTGAATCTGTATAATTCTTTGAAGTTGCCACTGAGCTGCCCACCTTGAGTCTTTGAGATTCCATGAAGATTTCAGAGAGGAACCACCATGCTTGCTACTGCACTACTCTGATTAACATCCCTTTATTAAATGGGGAATCCATCTCCCATACTGCTTGTTTCCAAAATAATTTGAAATCAATGGGACTAAAAACTATCCTAGGGTCCCATTGCTTGCATTGCACTCCAACAATTATGAGTGCTATCCAACCCATACCATTTGGAAAGAAAATTCCTGGATCCCATTTGGTTCAAGAGACTTAGCTAATCTATGTGAAGCTAATGCAAGAATTATGCAAATCTAAAATGCTCTCCGATAGAGAGTGCTCTTGACTTGTGTTCTTGCAAGTTCAAGAGTCTTACTTATGGATTATTAATTGATTAAACAAGGACAAGATGATATTAGTTGCTTAAACTCTCCGATAGAGAGCACTCTTGATCCACCTTATGGTGAGATTCAAGAGATTTAAGTAGTTGATTAATCTTAGAAAGATAAACAATTTAAACTGAATAATCAACTTAAAAGTGATGAATTAACAATTAGTGATCTAAGCATGAGCTGTAATGAATGATGAAAACTAGCACTACTCAAAGCATACACACAACACAAGCCTCCCCAAATGGGGGAGGAAGAGAGTGGGGACTTAAAAACCCCACTCAAACAGAGATATTTTATTAAACTTTACAATGTGCCTTAAGGAACCTGATCCTTGAAATGACTTTTCAGATAAAGGCAAAGTAAATCTACAAAAATTATGACCTGTAAAAAGGAGAGTGCCTTGTATTTTTACTTTTGAGATCTTTTATTAAACTTTGAAAAGGGTAAAGGGAAGAAGCTTGAAGAGAGTAAAAAGAACAAAAGAAAAGGGGGTTGAAACAATAGAAGATGAGAGAAGGAAGGCAAACAAACTAAGCAAGGATCAAAATGAAAGAAAGGGGAGAATAGGGCAGCCAACTAAGAAGCTAAGGGATGAACAAAATTGAAGAAAACGGGAGAGTGAACAATGAAATAAGTGGCTTTCATAAAAAATGCAAAACGGGACAGCGAACAATGAGATAAGTGGCTGTCATAAAAAGTGCAAAACGGGACAACAAACCATGAAATAAATGGCTGTCATAAAAAGTGCAAAATGGGACAGCGAACCATGAAATAAGTGGCTGTCATAAAAAGTGAAAAACGGGACAGAAAACAAAAATTAAAAGAAATGACCAAAAACAAGGTTAAAGGAAGCCCAAAAACTAGGGCAAAAAGAGCCAAACAAGGGAAGAAAGCTAGGGCACACTAGGGCTATCCAAAATGGAGAAAAGGGATCGTAAAAGAGAGAAAAAACAGGGCAGCGATGAAGAAAAAGTGAGAAAAGGCAAACAAGTCAAGGAGGAAAGGGCCTAGAAAGCAAGGAAACAAAAGAATTCAAGGAGAAAAGGGAGAACTAGAGGAAGGAAGTTCGGTAACCAAGAAGTGTTTAAATTTATGAAAGAATTTGAGATGGAAATTTGGAGGAAGATCTCCTTGTTTTTTCCTCTTGGAAAAAGCCAAACTCTCTGAAGGTTTGAAAGTCAACAATGTTAGAAGGTTCTTATGATGATGGAGATGAGTTTGATGCAGCTGAGCTCTCACCCTTCTCCAAATGGCGAGATCTGTAAAAACAATACAACTTGATACCCAGTGAGATCAAACAATAAAAACTAGTATGCTAGGAATATTCAAATCAAGATCAATACTTCATATAACTGAATATTTGTACCCATCTAGATTATAATAAACTTTGTATAATAAACCAACTTGACAGAAGCAAATGGTAAATCTTATGTTTTAATAATAGACTTCTAAAGCTAGTTGTTTGATTCAACACATAAATAACAAATTGAAAGCATGGAAAGAAATCACCTCATACAACACATCCACCAATGAAGAGACAATTCTGTAGACCTCCAAATTCAAAAAGCTTTATTCAATGAAATTATGATTACAATTTTTGCAGAGTTTCTATGCCCAAAAAGTCCATCCTAATAGAACTCAAAGAGCCTCTATTTATACAAAGAGAGAAGGCTAAAACCCTAAAACCAAAAAACCAACCCTACTGCATGGGAAAGCTGCCTGCTAGGTCTGGAAAATGACTTTGTTAGGTCTGGGAGGCCTACTGATGGTGTAAGATTCAGTCTTCACCTCGATCAAATCATTGGACCAATGAGAGCTCTCCATCTAATCTTTAGCTAGAGATGACATGTCTGATAACTGATAATAAATTATTTGCTCTCTTAATGATGACTGAAGCGGAGTTATGATAACTCCAATCATCATAAGTGTTCCATGAGATGTCATTTATCCTTTTATTTTACTGAATTTGGATTAATTTGGAGAGTTTTAGTTTTCTCCAAAATAACCATTTTTAAATAAAATTCATTTTTTACTCAAAATCATTTTTTTACTCAAATCTGACTTTTTTGAGTAAAAAGGCATTATGTGTCTAATTGCTGATCTGAAAGTTGGCTCTGACTGGCTGGCTGATCAAGAATGATTTTTGGCTTAAGGTTAGAGCCTTCAATCACTGAATTCTGAGTCCGGATCATGAACGGGTTTTTTCCATTTAATTTATGGAAAAATTAACCCAAAAAACTTAGGAAAAGTAATTAAAAAATAATTTTTCACTGTTCGAAAAATAATTTTTTGAAATTTTTTTATGTGTCCAGATGACTTAGGACATGACCATGATCTACCTAAATAATGTCTAGTAGGATTATAACACTCAGTTGGGCTCTAATAACCCCCCAAGGCCCAGAATTCAACATCGAGCATTCCAACTTTGGAGGAAGTGGGAGAAAACCTTGTCAATTATACTCGGCTGAAGGCAAAGCATAATTGTCACGGGCAAAAAACTCCCTGGAATACCCTATTTGATATTCTACGTATAAGGAGACCGAACCACTCAAAAATATCATACTAGAATATTTTATTACAAACCCCGTGGGGCCATGGTCAAAATTATTCAAATAAAAAAGTTGCTAGCCAATATTAGCTAGATAAGCAGACGAATCAACTGATACACTGGAATCAAACTTTGAACAAGTCTGTCAACTGGCGGCTCCTTAGGTAACCCAAATATGGTACAAAAAGTTGGAAAACACAAATCAGGTTCCAAGATCATGCTCTGATACCACTGTAATGTCTTGTTTTTGGAATTTTATTAAAATGCCCAATTTTCCATTTTTTTCACAATTTTGGCTCTTGACTGGTTTTGATGTCTAGACCTCTAAATTGACCCAAATGCTTCCAAATTTTCTCTGAAGGTACCTGAATGATAATATAAACTAAATATAATTCTAATGTATGTTATTTGACCTCTGAATTACTTTTTCAAACTTTTTTAATGTTCTGTTCAAAGTAAGAGTCTTTACTAGCAAATTGGGGCTCCAATTCCCCCTGGGTAATTGCCGGAAATGGCTTCACAAATGATCCCAAAGTCAATTGAATTTATGAAAAGAGACTGGTTATGTGTAAGGGACCTTTTAAAATTCTCATATGCATCATGGTTCATTTTATACAAGGTGTTATGACTCTTTCCAAAACAACTCTCAAGTCACAATTTTGACCCTTGGGGAAAATGCACCAAATCTTCTCCCAATGCAATAAAAAAGAGTAAAATGGATTCCAATGCTTAATTAATGAACATGAGACTTGAAATTCACATTAATTACATTCCATAAATCATAAATTTATCAGAGATACATTCATTCATTCGAAATAATAAGCATTACCATGGAATATAACAAAATGGAGTGGAAACGGTCATTGTTTGCTCATTAAAAGTCATTTTGACATAAAACTCTTGGGAATTTTGACTTGATACTTTTTGAGAATGAATAAAAGAGCATATTAAACTAATTAAAATCATAAATGTACAATGAAAGGCTCTCCCAATTTGAAATCATCAGCATTACAATGGCTCACAACAAGATAGTGGGGAAATGACACTATTTCTTCATTGTTCAACATTTTTACATGAATTCTTTTGGGTATTTAGACCTGAGAGTATTCTAAACATGAAATACAGATCATATACATCATCACATAATATAATTGGCATTATAATCTTCTCCAAATATATCAATAGCTCACCCAAAGTGCAATCCCTCCATTGGCATGAATATGGTGTGAAAACTGGAAATAGTTGAGAGAGAGTGATACAATAGAAGAATCCACATGCTTTCCTGTAGCTTACACCTAAAAATAAGAATCCATTAAATCTCCATAAAATACCTTAGTGGCATTTCCAAACACCAACTAGGATGGGAATCTTTCACCCTCGAAATTGGCTTAAGCAAGAAAACTAGTCATCCACTAGCTCTCACAATTCAGAAATGACAAATTCACAAATGAGAAAAAGCTTCTTCTCATTGCTGATCCCTATATTTTATAAAAATTATTAGTATTATAAGGTTCCAAATCCATCCATAAACCAAATCCAAGTCGAATTGGTGTGGCTTCTCATGCTATGCCATGTGACCTCTCTCTTCACCTTTCCTCTTCTCCCAAATTTGAGTAGGAGCCTCTTGGCCTTCTCCAACTCCCAAATTCGACCTATAAGATTCTATATTCAGTCCTGAGATGTCATTATTTCAGTATGTCAGCCTTCAGATCTGACTTGTGTCATAATTGTCATAGAATCTCCATCATTGGTGTCATAGATGTCATAAATGTAAGGGGAATCTAGCCAAGTGTCCATGAAACTCCCATTTGGCTCTTCCTCTCCCATGTAAGTTAAAATTCATCCCAAATTCTACCTATGAAGTATATGGACAAGTGTATTAACATTATAATCCATACAAAAACATTAGACTTCCCCTATATTCAAATTTGCAAGAGAAAGATACCATTTAACATACGAATTCTAGCTAGTGTGGGCCCCATAGTCTCCATGTGTCTTCATACTCCATTGTCACTTCCATTTTATCTTGTATTTATTTAATAAGCTACATTATTAAATATTTATCTCCTTCTAATTTCTAAACATCATTTATTATCCCCCTTATTCCAAATCTCAAAGCTTGCACCCCCAAGCTAGGAAACTAGTGATTTTCCACCTTGGCAATTATTTGACTTTTAGCATCCCTTTGACAACTTTCATGAATATGGAAAATGTGATTTTTCCATTGTGACCCAATGCAAAATTTGGGACATTACACAAACTTCCTATATTTTCTGCTTCTATGTCGCCCACAGCTGTAACAGCGTATCATAAATGGGGCATCCTGAAGATCAGATGTCTTCACAGCTGCCCGATATCAGTGGGTAGAAGTTACGATTGTGAATGTATAAATATTGCAAAACTATTCCAAGCCAAGGGTTGGAAAATTATTAATCTTATTGTGTAAGCTATGACAACAACTGTTTCATCCTACCGTTTAATACAAGGAGTGTGATTCTTCAGATCTCGGCGTTTAACTTGTGTTAGCTTCCAGCGTCTATGTTCGAAGGCTGGGCCCACCTTCCTCCAGAGATTACCGAGTTAATTAGGAATTTAAGTTATTCTGTTGTGTGGTGTGAATGTTGTGGTAATTACATTCTTTTACAGTAGTTGCAACAAATAATGAAATAATTGTGTGCTTCCTTGAATGATCTAAATTTATATTTCCTATAAGTTGCAATGGTGTGATGTGACAGTTAGTTGTGTAGGTTAATTTCCATTTATGCAATTGCATGGTAGATGTAACAGTCAGGATCATCCCCAGTTTCTTTCTATTAACTTGTCTTCCTTGGATTGTGTTAATTTAGTCAGATTGCAGTCATACTTGTTGGTTCAATTACTGTATTCTCAATTCCTAAATTAAAGATGGAAGTAACTAGTTTTGATGGATCTTTATGTAGTCTAGTAAATTAGGATTTAACTTTCTGCAAAAGTAAGTCTAGATGGTTATTTCCTATTTTTTTCATCCCTGGATTGGAGTTGTAGGAAGGTCATTATAATTATGAATTCTTAGGTAGATGATTCCGATTAGATTAATGATGGGAAGAGTTTGACTGAATAGATAAGTAAGGCAATTTATTCAGAGTACCAGCTACTTAGTGTTTAAGCATATACAGTGCAAATTATCTTTGAAATAAAATAATTCCCTGGGTTGAAAATTTATATTGAGCCCTTTGCATGTTATGTTTTAATTCACTAGCATATAGTGGTCCCAACATTTTGGCGCTATTACCGGGGAAGATAATTATTAGACCCCATAGTAGTTGCATCCATCCATTTTTCTTCAGTTTTTTTTTTAAAGTTCACATGTTTTGGGTTGTATGAATATGAGGAGGACTTGGAGTGATATTCGTGAAACCCCCAAAACTCCTCAAAATACTGACTTTGCAGTTGGTCAAGTTCATGGACGAAATCCAGCATTGGGAAGAAGGACATTCATTGATGATCTGGTTGATAGGACCAATTCTTCTACCGGAGCTCACCATCAGGAATCATCTATCAAAAGGATCCCAGTTACTCTAGGAGTAGTAGCATCAGTTTCCACAATGGAGAACACAGGAGGAGCTACGACACCATTTGGTGTCCCTGCGGACGAAGACAGAGTTAGTATTGTGGGATCAACTGACCGAGACTTGTTATATCACATTAACAGGAAGGTGGTGACAAAAGAAGAGTGGACACAGTTCCATCAAGAATTAAATGATCTATGGAAGCACATAGAGGAGAGAGCAGAAGATGACATGAATAACATATGCAATCCAAAAGGCCATGAAGAAGTAGTGGGAGAAAATCATCATAATGGGGGTGATCCCCTGCCTGAGGGGACCGTTTCCACACTACAGTTCCCCATTCAACATCCAGAGGGAATAGACCCCATGAACAATATATCACCATCAGTTTTACCTCATTTTCACGGAAAAGCCACAGAGGATCCAGATGAATTTCTTTTCGAATTTGATATCCTTTGTCGTAGCTGTGATTACACTTCCAGTGAGAATAAGTTGAAACTTTTCCCTGCTACTTTGAAGGATAATGCATTACATTGGTTCATGATCCTGGGTGGTGGAACTATCACCACCTAGGACTGAATGAAACAAGTGTTCCTAGAAAAATATCAGGAGTACTGCAATACAAAGGGTAAAAGAGAAGAAATATTCAAGATGGTACACAGGGACGAAGAAAGCTTGGAAGATTTTGTTGAGAGGCTATTGTACAATGTACAAAGAGCTAGACAGACTAATTGGGGTTAGATGTGCTCAAAATAATCCTACTTCGTGGGATTAGTGAAGACTGCCTAGACATGTTGAACCTATTAGGAAATGGGGACATCTCAAAGGAATCCTTTGAAAATATTATTGAATTATGCAAGAGGTATTCTAGAGGATCTTCCAGGAACAATAAATGAGAAAAATGGGATAAACTAGAACAGGATGTCTTCGACAGAACACAGAAGTCATCTAATGGAGGATCCACCCAAGCAGAAATAGGAAACCTCCTCGAGAATTTCAAGAAATAAATGATGAGCTCCATCTCCTCATAAATAGATGCACTGAGGAAAAAGTAGAAACAAGCAATAGAAGATCTAACACTCTATGTATTCTGCCCTAAATGTAGGAAGAAACATCCCCTGAAGGAGTGCCCACTTGATAAAGTAGAAGTGTGTCAGCTTTGTGAGTTGAACCATGATACAAAGGAATGCCCTTCACTATCTCAAGAGAAGGCATTTTTGTAGGAATCAACTCCAAATGTGGAACCATCCTACTTCATTGCCCATAAAAAGACTTGGCAGCCTCAAAATCAAGGCATGATGTCATAACCCCAAAATTTCATAAAAGTTTAAAATTTTTATGATAACATAAAATGTCTGAATACACAGTTTACTAACTACTAGCGGTTAGCGGAAAATGAAACAATCTAACGTTTAGTATTAATCGGTTTCATATTACAATAACTAATACAGCTTTCAATTTCGTAATGTATATAAGATTGACCTACATTCAGATTTCTTTTAGTTTTACTAAAAGGTTTACTTTTTGGCAAGTAGGTGAAATATATCTTTGAAAACTTGGGCTTACTTAGCATTTATGCTAACGCAGATGGACTGCTGGTTCTTACAGGTTTAACAGGTAATGATCGATCAAGTAGGAGTTTAATTCATAAAGTAGCAAGAAGTAATTATGTTTCCATGTTAATATGCTAGTAAATAAACTGATTATTCTCAAGCGAGCTCTGATGAGGTAAAGTAATTTGTCCTCTATATTTTATGTTTCCAAAAGAGTATTCAAAGTATAAAATATAAAGATCGTTATCTTTATCCCATTTAGCGAAACAAAATATATTTACAGTGAGCTTAGAGCTCATGTTCTTTATTTTACATTAACTTCTATTTTATCATGCTTATAACGCTAATGTTGCATTTATCTGTACAGTCTTTTATTCATGGAAGTATTCCTGTCTATTTCAAAGGTAAAGCTTTTCAATAGAATACAAGTTTCTATCTCGTCTCTATCTTACTAGCCATGGAAATTATTAAGATGTTGTTTGCATGTAAGTAAGCTAAGCATCAAGTTATAAACTCCAGTCCTTAAACTATTACTTTGTTGCTTGCAATACTGTAACACATACAATATCATATTATTTCGTAATGTACCAATCTAATTGTTACTTGCATCCTATAGCAATCTTCTACCTGGAAATGTCCATGACATTGTAAATTTGGTTCTTTTAATCTAGATACATCGTCTTAAGATGGAATACTACTTACCATTATTTATACAAAGTCTAAACCATTGGTAATACATTATTAGTGTTATTCTTATAATTAGAAACCTTGTGGATGTTTTACTCTATAATAAAAGTACTATTATCATGCTGCCTCACTGATAATAAGTTGTAGTTGATAATATCTACTAAGGTATATTTCACTACCTAGAACCTCTAATCTAAGGTGTATCTCAAGTGGAACATTAAAATCAAAGTTCCTATACTATACTAGAACCAAATAAACACAGAAAAACAAAACTGTCATTGTAAATAATGATAGGATTCGTTATTATTGTCATTAGCAAGTTGAGTATACACAATGTTATTTGTGTAAGCTTACCCCAAGGTCGAGCCTTGTGATTGTTTTAATGTCATTTTTTAAATACCTTTACTCTTATAGTCAAACGACATATATTATAACTATTCTAAACCATCAGTTTCAATAATATAGTTTGAACTTCAATATAATATGTAAATACTTTATCATCGTTTTGCAAAGTATACATATCAATTATTATAAGGAAAAGTTCTAATGCATGGTCAACTTTGGGATTGTTCTAATGACAAGGTTGTTATAACCTTACCCGATGGTCAACGTTATGAAATCATCATTAATAAAAACTCAATCCTCGAAACTATCGTTTATAATGATATAGTTTTTGTATTATCATTGGTGAATAATATAAATACTCACTCCATAGTCATGTGCATAGTTTGTTATTATATCATTGTATTAATAATTCGATGATTGGAAACGTAGATGACTATAGACCAAACCCATGCATGGTTGAAATATTTGGAGGCACGTGGATTGCTCACCACCATGCATTGGTGACTTTTAAGGGTTGGAAACCCTATTCTCTTGTCATTTGTCTCTGGAGGTTTCGCTGGCCTGCGGGATGCTCTGTGTGACTATCTTGGTGGCCATTAGAGGATGTTTCTTTGTCTTGCTTACTCTGTGGCTCCTGTATGTTGCTGTGAGGTTTCAGTACTCATTCTTTGCTTGCAAACCGTCAATCTTGTGAACCTTACTGCATGAGTGGTTATTGTTTGTGTGTTGGCTCTCGGCCTGTCCAAAGTTTCAGTCCAGTTTTATTGTGGCTCGTCACGGCTTGTTAAACTTAAGCTTGTCGACATTTCTTTCCCTTCAGGGTCGGCGTAGAGTTTAAATACTCCTCTACGTAAAATGCACAGGCTAGTGACAGCTTCCTCATTGCTCGAATTCTCCTCTCTGATAGGTAAAGACAACTTAAAGTTCATTATGCAAAATCTTTATTAAGTTATTTAACACAGTTAGGGTTTTCAGTTTCGAAGTTGAACTTCATGCTAAAGCTCGGTAATGTGCTTGTTTCAGGAACCCTCAACTGCTCTACACTTTAGTGAAAAGGAAAACAACGGTCGACCTCTGTGGAAATTGTGGCCCCAACTAGTAAGCCCTGTTTTTCAGACTAGGTTTTACCCTACTTGCAATGAGGGTTGTGAAGGAGAAATTACAGTGTTGGAAGCCCGTTTCGGTTTCTCGTTAGTTAAGAGTTTTTAGTGTAATGTGCTTTCCAGTTTTATGTGCAAACACTTGCTATTATGCTGGGTAAAACCGGCCTTCGAGCCATGACATGTGTTTGGTTTTTAAGTTAGGATTTAGCCTTATGGCTTGACAATGTATTACAGTTGGTTTTATAAATAAAGATTTTATTTATCTTGAGCTTTGTCTCATGATTGTTATGATTTAATTAACCTGTAAATAATGTTATTGTAATATAGGTTTTCATTTCCTCCTTCTACTAACAATGAAGTAATTTACTGTTTATGCTACGTTTATAAATAAATAACATTAATATAAAGACTGTGGAACAGTCTAAATGTAAATTTATAAATTTTACTCTGATCAATAAGTAAATAATTGTTAGGGTTTACTAGAAGTGAAACCCTTAAATAAGTGTATTCTTAAATTAATTATTAATTGAGCACAGTTTCCTATTTGCTTCTATTTCGCTTGTGCAAGTGTATTGATGTTTATTAACCTATTTAAGAAGTGTTTAAAATAAATGAGTTTATAAATATCTTATAAAGTTTTAGAGATAATACTGTAATCAGTCTAATGCATAGCTTAAAGTCTTCTTGTTTAATTTATTTACACAATTATCAGTGTATATGGTTAAAACTTATATAAATTATTTTATAAAAAGATAAATGGAAAGCTAGGGTTTCGACCCTCGGGTTTATATTGCAAATGTTATAAGCCTGTTTATTAAATATATAATAGATTCTAAATAGGAATTTCTTAGCTTTATTTTATTTAATGATTGCATCTACACTTGTTTTTAATTACTATTTTGTAAATTATAGTTATTCAGAACTCTGAAAATAATAGATGGTTAACCTTGGAACTTTGTTTATTTTTCATAAAATAAGGTTTATATAAATAGCCCTAATCTGGTTTATTTTTAAGTAATAGTTTAAAATTTAGTAATTAGTTTATAAAATATATTGTATGGTTAATAACTGTTATCTTCTATAACTTCTATTTTATCCGGATACCATTACTGTAACTCTAATGTAGTTTACTGTTTCTTTTCTGCATTTTTATTTAGTTATGCTAAGTAAAAAAAGGCAGTAAACACAAATAAATCATAACACTATTTTCCTTCATAATATTTTAAACATTGAAATAAATTTACTCTGTTATTTACAGTTACACAATCCTACCTACTATTTTCATTCTCTTATCTACTTCAAGCATTCTATCTGTGCTAGAGTATGACCTAGTTTCCAGGTGTGGAAAAACATAGTTTAGAAATTTATTTTCATTCTAACACAATATTCTCTAAATCCATTTAATTTATATAACAATCTAATAAGAATACTAAATCTAACATTTCACAAAGTGAACTGTTAACATTCATATAGCAGTTAAACTAAGATTTATTTAACTAACACAGTAAAATAAAATAACATAGAACCTATTTGAGAACATACAACAACAGCTTTAGGAGGTCGTTCCTCCCTACCAATCTCCTAGAGAGCACTCAAACAATGCTTCCTCAGGACCCCCAAGCCTGTTCCTGGTCTTCTTGGTTGAGAACTGGTGGAGAATGCAAACAGTAGAACCCTCTGTCAACTGACTAGTTCAATACCTCAGTAAAATACTTTGCTCTCAATAGTATGATCTTCAGCTTAAAAGCTGCACTAGATCAATCAGTAGTTATCCCCTCAAAATATTTCCAAATTTCCCTTCCATTGAATTTCTCTAAAGTACATTCATTCAACCTGAATGATCACTTATCTAGAATGAGTAGCCTCAAATCTCTTCAATGGGAATTCTTACAAAGATTGCCTAGGTCTTTTGGGTCAATTTTCATTAATTGAGCCACTTACTTTGATTCCACTTTCTTGGGGAATGATGACCACAAATGTAGGGAGCTGCCACCTGCAATAGTTGGAAGTGGTTTGAGGATGCTGCCACATGTCAGTTTGCTCTCCACCCAGTCTCCTCCACCAATTCGACTAGTAAACACTCTTTTAACAGCTCTCCTAAGATGTTGTCTCCTCCTTTATTTATTTATAAATAAAATATTCAGAATTTACATTAAATATCCTTGACCCTACTGAGTCATCAATTACAAATTAGCATTAAATTTAACTTATTGTCCTCAAAGAATATAAAATTGTTTTTCCAAAATTGGGATATGTGACATAGACACCCCCTTAAATTATAACATCGTCCTCGATGTTATTTATTCTTCATCCTCATAATTCCCCTGGAACAGAATTGGATATACATCTCGCATATTACTTTCCAATTCCCAGGTGGCTTCCTCTGGACTAAGGTGCTTCTATTGCACCTTCACCTGACCAATGGTATGGTTCCGAAGTGTGATCTCCCTTCGCCCGAGGATACAGTCCAGTTCCACCAGAAAATATCCTTCTGGTTCCACCTGTACATCATTCCAATTAACAACATGAGTAGCATCATGAACATATTTCTTTAATACAGAAATGTGAAAAACTTTGTGAACTCTTAAATTCGGTGGTAAAGCTAACTGATAAGCTACATGTCCAATCCTGGATAGTATTTCAAAAGGACCACAGTAACAAGGTGCTAATTTTACACAACTACCCAACCTTAGAGAACTCTTTTTGGGTCTCACCTTGATGAACACATGTTCACCTACCTAAAACTCCTTTGGAGTTCTTTTAAGGTCTGCTTAACTTTTCTGTCGATCTTACGCAATTTTTAGATTACCTTGTACCTACTTTACAATTTCTTCCATTTCTTTCAATAGTTGAGGACCTAATACTAATCTGTTCATCGGATTACTCCAAGAGATATGAGTGTTACACTTCCTTCCATACAATATTTCAAAAGGACTAAATCTGGCTGAAGCTTGATAATTATTATTATAAGCAAATTCCACCAGATGCAAATAATCCTCCCATTTACCTAGCTAATCCTTTGCATACATTCTTAGTAAATCTTACAGTGCTTGGTTTACTCTTTCAGTATGTCCATTAGTTTGAGGATGGAACAAAGTACTAAAATTTAGTGTAGTATTTAATCCTTTAAATAGATATTTCCAAAAGTTACCTGTAAATTTAGGGTCTCTATCTGAGATTATAACTTTCGGTATCTCATGCAGTTGAAAATTTTGCTTTAGAAAGATATCAGCTATGTTTGTAGCTTTATACGTAGTTTTAACAAGTATAAAGTGAGCTGCTTTACTCAATTTGTCAACTACTACCATTATAGAATCATTTAAATTCTGATTTTTAGGCAGTCCAGTAACAAAATCAAGACTAATTATCACCCATTTCTAGCTAGGAATGGGCAATGGCTGAAGCAATCCAGCTAGGTGTTGATGTTCAATTTTCACCAGCTAACATTCAAAACACCTAGCGATATATTCTGCCATTTTAGTCTTCATGTTTGGCCAAAAATATTCTTTTCCTAACATAGTTATAGTCTTCTGATAACCTGGATGGCCTGAGTATGGAGTTTTATGGATTTCATCTAAAATTAAAAACTTAACTTTAGGTACATTTGGAACATACATTCTGTTTTTATACAGTAAAAATCCTTTATCATTCAAGCTATACCCTTTACTTAAACTTTCTGTTGAATTTTCTTTCGTTTTTGCTTGTAAATTTTGGTAAATTTCATCCTGTTTTATCCTTGCTTTAAGTTGTTCTTCCAGATCTGTTGTATAAGTGCTGATAACTGCTGCAAAGTTCAGCCTTGCATTTCTACTTAATGCATTAGCAACTTTATTTTCTTTCCCTTTAATGTGCTAAATTTTGAAATCATACTCACTTAGAAAAGCTAGCCACCTAGCTTGTCTAGCATTCAGATTAGGCTGATCTAAACGATATTTTAGTCATTTATTATCGGTCATTAGAACAAATTTTCTTCCAATTAAATGATGACGCCACATCTTTAGAGAATCTATAACAACAACTAATTCCAAATCATAAGTTGCATAATTCTTTTCATGAATTTTTAATTTCCTAGACTCATAAGCAATAACATGCCCTTCTTGAGTCAATACTCTGCCTAAATCATCATTGCAGGCGTCAATACACACTACAAAATCTTTATTTGGATCATCTATTCTTAAAATAGGTGCGCTGGTTAATAAAGTTTTTAACTTTTTAAAACTATCCTCACACTTCTGATTCCAATCAAATTTCTTTCTCTTCTTCTGCAAAGAATTTATCGGATTTGCAATTCTCAAAAAACCTTAAAGGACCGAACATCAGTTACATCTTTAGGAACTGGCCACTCTTCAATCGCCTTTATCTTTTCGGGATCCATCGAAATTCCTTCCTTAGTCACCACATGTCCTAAGTACTGGATGTTATCCTTAAATAAATTGCATTTACTAAACTATGCAAAGAGTTGATGATTTCGTAACTCTTGCAAAACAATTTTTAAATGTTCCTTATGTTCTTCTTCATATTTTGAATAGATTAATATGTCGTCGATAAACACGATCACAAATTTGTCCAGATATTTATGCATTACATTGTTCATTAAACACATAAAAATAGTCGGGGCATTAGTAAGCCCGAATGGCATGACGACAAACTTGTAATGGCCATATCGAGTTCTAAAAGATGTTTTAAAGATGTCTTCATCTTTAATCCTAACTTGGTGATATCCAGACCTTAAATCAATTTTTGAAAACACCGTGGCTCCACGTAGTTTATCAAACAGATCATCTATGCGAGGCAATGGGTATCTATTTTTAATAGTCATCTTATTCAACTGATGGTAATCTATGCAAAGTCGCATAGTTTCGTCATTTTTCTTAACAAAGATGATAGGTTCCCCCCAGTGAGACACACTGGGTCGAATATACGTATTGTCAATAAGTTCTTTTAATTGTGACTTTAGTTCATTAAGTTCAAGTATGTTCATTCGATAAGGGGCCTTTGAGATGGGTACTGCACCAGGTACCAGCTCAATGGTAAAATCTAATTCCCTTTTTGGAGGTAGTCTCGGAATCTCTTCCGAAAATACATCTGCGTACTCTTTTAAAACTAGTATATCCTCCCATTTTAATTTATCTGTTCTATTTAGACTTTCCTCATTAGTTACTGTTACTGCATAAGCCTTACAACCTTTCCTAACAGCTCTCTTAAGCTGCAGAGCAGAAATCCGTCTTATGGTTGTTTTTCTAGGAATTCCCTTTACACTTATTGATTTTCCATCATTATTTATACAAGTAAAGGTTTTATAATAACAGTTTAATATCGCCCTATGTTGTTCTAACCAGTCCATACCGATTAGTATGTCGTAAGAACCAAAAGGTAGTACATTAATCTTTACAAAAGTTTCAAATTGATCCATAACTATTGCACATTTCTTTACAAAACAAGTTACCTTCCTTTTTGCACCAGTGGCTAACTGAACCAACCAAGAAATTTCAAATTTTTCAACATGAAGCTTACATTTTTCTAGCAATTTAGGTGAAATATAACTTAGACTAGCTCTTGGATCAATTAAAATAGCTATAGGGGTTTGTTTTATCTTACCTTCTACTTCCACCATGGAAGTTTGATAGTCTGCATGTCGATTCTCCAAGGCTGCATTGATCCTAGGCATAGTACTCGCTAAGTCTCCAACAGTCATCTCCTCCTGTATTGTATGGATATTACTGACAGTCTTTTTTCGATTAGGACAGATTGAGGCATAATGTGGGCCATTACACTCCCAACATTTTATGGGTTCTTTGCTTTCAAATTTCTTTGTGTAATTACCATGATAATTAGTAGACTCTTTACCCTTTGGATTATTCTGATTGTTTGGTGAATTATTCTTATTCCCTTGGAAGTTCTTGTTAGGAAATTTTCTAGCCTTATTATTTTTAGAATTCTGATTGGGCACAAATTATTTCTTCTTTTGATCATAATTATTATTCTTTTTGGCCTTCCAATTGGCCATGCTCTCCTTTTTCCAGTTCTGTTCATTACAGAAATTGGCTTTCCTCATAGCTCCTTCCAGAGTTTTTGGATTGTCATATTCAATCCTATCCTTTATGTGATAAGGTAAGTAGCTGAGGAACCATTGTACCTTCGGTTTCTCATCTACAATGTATGGAACATACCTAAGTAGACTTAAAAACTTGTTGTTCAAATCTTTCATAGTCATTGTACCTAATTTAATCTCATGGAATTCTTTTGCTCTCTCTTCATAGTACTGTTCAGATAAGAATTTCTTTTTAAAGTACTTCTTAAAGGTACTCCAATTTATATTATTCTCTTTCATTCCTTTCACTCTCTTTAAATCTTGCCACCATATATCAGCTTTCCCTGAAAGATTATAGATAGCCATTCTAGCCTTTAATTGATTAGAATAGTTATATATCTGGAAGTACTTCTTCATCCCAGATAACCAGGATTCTGCTTCCTCCCCCTTAGTTTGTCCATTAAATGTTGGCGGTTTAATCTTTTAAAACTCCTCAGAAATTTTCTCATAAGGTTTATATTTTCTCTTTTTAGTATAATGGTTATCATCACTACTATCAATAGTGGAATGAAAATTACGTTGATCACCAAATACTTCTGAAGATAAGCTGCTTTCATGTTTAGTCTGTTTAGCCTTTTTATACTTATGTTGGTAACTTATATCTTCTGAATTAGCTCTTTTACCCCTTCCCTCAGCATGAAATCTTTCTGTTAGGATCTGATTCAGCTCCGCCTAAGCTCTCAGAATCCTCTCATTTTCCTTTTTAACAGATTCCATTTAATATTTTAATTCTTTTACTCTTTTTAAAAGTTATAAGGAATTAATGGTTATGTCTTCCTATATAGGTTCTCTTTGTAAGTTTTCTTGTTCAGTAACGAGAGATTCCTCTTCTGCATATTCCTCCAATCTTTCCATACTTGTTGTTAAACTCAGAAACAAATTTCTCTGTTAAATAACATTAAAAGAAAACAGCATCAACAAAAATAATTTAATACACTATTTCATAAAAGCAAGTTCAGCTTCATCAAGGCCTAGTGTTTGAACCTTGTGCTCTGATACCACATGTCATAACCCCAAAATTTCATAAAAATTTAAAATTTTTAAGATAACATAAAATGTCTAAATACGCATTTTACTAACTGCTAGCGGTTAGCAGAAAATGAAACAGTATAACGTTTAGTATTAATCAGTTTCATATTACAATAACCAATACAACTTTCAATTTCGTAATGTATATAAGATTGACCTACATTCAGATTTCTTTCAGTTTTAGTAAAAGGTTTACCTTTTGGCAAGTAGGTGAAATCTATATTTGAAAACATAGGCTTACTTAGCATTTATGCTAATGCAGATGGACTGCTGGTTCTTACAGGTTTAACAAGTAACGATCGATCAAGTAGGAGTTTAATTTATAAAGTAGCAATAAGTAATTCATGATCAAATTCATAATTAAATTAAATGCATGAATTCTTATTATATTATACAATGCATTCTTCTAAGTATATAATATATCCAATACCTCACTCTGCATATCCTAGATTAGGTGTGACATAAAAACAACTAATATCTATAGTATGGAGGCACAATATCTAGCTTTCTCCAAACTATAGGAATCTGACCCCAACACGCAAATAGGGCCACCAAGGATGCCTTGGTCCTGAATAAGTCTCAATGTTCATGTAAAAGGATATACATAAGTTTTGAAAACCAACTTAGAGTTCAATTTCAACAATTCTATCCCAAGCTTATTTAGTGTACAAATTTAAAAAATATGGCCATTGGCAAGATATTAGTATCCTCAGCGCTTCCTTAATTTTGTGAAATGTATCAGGTCTATTGCAGAGCAGATGTAGCCTTATGATGATATCTGATTGAGAGTTGTCTGATCATATTGTCGAGCACCATATGATGATATATGATTGAGACTTGTCTGTTCGCCTTATTCATTCTACTACCACCACTTGCACAATTTGCAAAAGTGTAAATGCCATGCACAAAATCTATGTTTCCATTGCCTACTGTTAACCATATAGATTTGTGCATTCAAGCGGCTACGATACCATCCCCAAAACTTGGCATAACCTGCTTCTTAATCTTTACATCTAATAATGACCCACCACAACAAAATTATCAAAATGTGTAAACCGCAATCAGTCTAGCTAGCAATGGTGCGTGTTTTAACATAAGATTGATGGTATTAGGTATAAACCATATCACTAAGTTTTAATATGACATGAGTACTCTCAGTTATGGATAAATACCATCGTTACTTGGGCTGAGTGTCAAGAATGTGAAAGGTACCATATATGGATTTATAATAAAAGATTTGTAGTCGAAAAAAATAAATCCTGGATTGCATGATGACAATTTCTCATAGCCGTCACTCTTTCATTTCAAAGGCATGTGATGTTGTCTAGCAATGTAAATTTTCAAACCTTTTCATATTAATCTTGAAATTTATGTTTCATAAATTTTAAGAAAATAAAGGTTTTTTTATAGGCTAGGTAGTAGGATATCATTGTCTTTATCTAGGTTCAAAATTCGTAATCATCTTGACATGACATCTATGAAAGTGTCAAAATTTATTGTAATGAAAATAAAATTATTAAATAAATGCATGTGATGTTGTTAAGCAAAGTACTTTATATCCAACTTTCACATATCATCTTAACATTATAGTTATATTATGTATGGTATTGATATTACATAATAATGATTCATTGTCATTTTTTTGAATCTAAGCAATAGGAAGTTATACAATTGTTTAATGCACATATGAAAGTGTCCATAAATGATTTGATTTTTCCAAACATTTATATTTGTTATAACATATTTGCTTATATATATGTATATATAAAAGAAAGGCACATTGAAGGTGAGAACACAACGAATTTAGATCTATTCTTTATATTGCTTATGCTTTTGGTAAACTTTTAAAACTTTTATCTCAAGTTTGCCTTTTTTTTTTTTTTAATGAAGCAAGCTTTTAAATGGAATGCTCCATAGGCAAGGGTAGTTATTATTGGCCATGCCTTCCTTTCCCCACTCACCCAACCACTTAAAAGTAATGGTAAATGAATATTTGAATTATAATTAAGCTATTCTTCATTAACTAATATAACATACTTTACTAATGTCTTGACTCAACAACAACTATATGTTCATGTTAAAAGCCACCATATACTATGTTTAACTAATACAACATATTTTACTAACTTATTTCTATTTTGTAGATGTATCGGCTCAACATTAACCTATGTTCATGTTGAAGCCACCATATGCTTTGTTTATGTTAAAAGCAATCATATGTTGTACTTTTTATCTACATGTTCATGTTGAAAGCTACCATATGTTGAAAGAAACCATATGTTCTACATTTTGCAGAGGCTACGCTACCACGTAGCCTTGTTAACTTTTATTTTGTATTTAAAATAGTAAAATGACATAAACATTATTACAAATCTATTTTATTCCACCCAAACAATTACAAAATACTGTATGAAGATTCCAAAGTTGAGATGAGATCTTAATGCATATTTGCCAAATGTTATGACCCCTCAAATCATGTGGTGTTTGGTAAATCAAAAGTTAAGATGAGATTTTAATGCATATTTGTAAAAAGTTTTAACATCTTGAATATTGTGAAATGAAACAGAGTATTATAAAGGTATGGAAAATTTCATTTTAGTTGTTTAACATGTCAAAATCAAGTTTCTAAAAGAGAATTTGTACAACGCTATTTAAATGACAAGGTTATTAAAGTCTACTAAAGTTCAAGTGAGCTATAATTTTATTCATGCCTCAATCTTAAAGATTTGATGAGGCACTTTAGTCCATGTATCTTTGTCCACATGGGATGCACATCCTTGCATTTAATCATGGTTATCATTTATTTTATGGTTATATTTAAGAACTTGTTTATATTTGTGAGCTATAATTTTATGTGAAGCCCAATCTTATAGATTTGATGAGGCACTTTAGACCATGTTTCTTTGTTGGCATGGGATGGGCATCCTTGCATTTAATTATGGTTATCATCTATTTTATGTTTTATAATTGTATTTTAGAACTTGTTTATTGTAATAAATAGTTTTAAAAATAATACTGTGTAAGAATAGTCATTTTGAAATCATGTAAGATTAAGTTTGATAAACTATTACAAACAAATATTTATTTGTTGGATTTTATTAATTTTGTTTTTTAATTACATTAAAAAAAGCTTCATAATTCAATATTAAATATGTTTTATATATTTTTTTCAATTACATTAAAAAAAAATAATTAACCTACTTCATTAATATACATTTTTTTATTATATAATTAAGATTAATAAATATGATTTCAAATAGAAAAAAGTATTTGTAAACTAATTTCCTTATTATACATTTTCTAAAATGTTGTAAACCTTATTATTATAATATTTTATTTGTAAACAATATAAAAGGCCACCTTTTCACATGCAAGACCAAGAGCCCTTTGTATGTAAGGAAGTTGGTTTTTTGTATATAAGGAAACAAGATGAGAGCCCTTGGTAGGAAGGATATTTTAGTAAGTTTTTCGCGATTATAATATTTGATACTTAATGTTGCTTGATTATTTAGGTTTATGTATAAGTTTAGGGTTATCAGTTCTATATCTTTTTCTCTAAATAATGTGTTTTATATGGTTAGAATGTTACATGTTTTACATAGTATTTTTTATTTTAGATTTATTAAAACATTTTTATATTTCTCATTTTACAATATTACATTAGTTTTTTTTATCAAGAAAAATAAATCACTATATTAAAATTGTTACATATATACAAATAAATGGTAGAGAGAGGTTCTCTAACATGTTAAAACATAAATCTTAATACCGTATACTTCATGAGCTGACATAAGACCTTCTTCATCATAACAAGAATGAGATTTAATGGGAAAAAGACATCCAAGACATACAGAAAAAAGGATTTGTTGTACAAAAGAACTTGATATAGTGTTCCATCTCTTAGAAGCAAGTCTTAACACCTTCTAAACCAAGTATTCATCATCAAAAACAATTTTTTGTAGAGAATTAGATTCTTAAATTACCTGAATCCATCACAATCCCATTGAGTAATTCTTCACAAAAGAGGCATGTATGCTAATCATGGGTGGCCTTCTTCGATAAAGCATCAGCTTCACTGTTATATTCTCTATAAATGTGGTTGAAGGCAGTCTCGGGGAAATGGAAAATGATGCTTATGACCTTAATCATCCAATGGGAGATGTTCAAAGAATGTATATGCCATTTATGTATAAGTTTAGGGTTATCAATTATGTATCTTTTTCTCTAAATAATGTGTTTTATATGGTTAGAATGTTACATGTTTTACATAGTATTTTTTATTTTAGATTTATTAAAACATTTTTATATTTCTCATTTTACAATACTACATTAGTTTTTTTTTATAAAGAAAAAGAAATCATTATATTAAAATTGTTACATAGATACAAATAAACGGTAGAGAGAGGTTCTCTAACAGGTTAAAACATAAATCTTAATACCCTATACTTCATCATATGACATAAGACCTTCATCATAACAAGAATGAGATTTAATGGGAAAAAGACATCCGAGACATACAAAAAAAAGGATTTGTTGTACAAAAGAACTTGATATAGTGTTCCATCTCTTAGAAACAAGTCTTAACACCTTCTAAACCAAGTATTCATCATCAAAAAATAGTTTTTTGTAGAAAATTAGATTCTTAAATTACCTGAATCCATCACAATTCCATTGAGTAATTCCTCACAAAAGAGGCATGTAGGCTGATCATGGGTGGCCTTCTTCGATAAAGCATCAGCTTCACTGTTATATTCTCTATAAATGTGGTTGAAGGCAATCTTCGGGAAATGGACAATGATGCTTATGACCTTAATCATCCAGTGGGAAAGGTTCAAAGAATGTATATGGTTCTTTAGGTTGACCCATTCCACAATGAATTTGGTATAAAATTGAGGCATAACAATCTTATAACCAAGAAAAAATTTACTGCATATGAAACAAATCAATTTGCTAAATGAAATGCTAGAAATAGTGCAAAATACTTGCATGTGTATATTTCTTAATCATTAATCAGAAAAATAGATTACAATGCAATACAATGGCATGAATAGCCATGTAATTTTATTCCAAGAGAGGTCATTCCAATTGGGTGCATGAGAGTGGATTACTTATTAGTTAAACGCCACTTGGCACATCAGTTAACCACTTAACTCCAACATAATTGACTCTAACTGACTCGCAGGTAGTTTAGACTGAGTCTAACTAAATAGAACTCAACTACATGCCAGCAAGTGGGTGAGGGAACCTATCTCACTTCAGTTAGGTGAGTTAAACTGAAAATAGTCACCATAGTTAGGTGAGGGCTCTTTTAACACTCCGATTAACTGCATTTAAACTATAATTAAGCATAAATCTTGGGATAGCGGCTTTATCACTTCAGTTTAACTAAAAGGTAGGTGAAATAACCTCTAGTTGACTGAATGGAGCACATATTTCAATAAGATCAACCCATATTTTCTCACTAATTGGAGGAGGAGGCTTAGTGAGGCTCCTCGATTGAAGGAGGAGATCCAGTTTGATGATGCAGTCACATGTTTGAGTCAAAACTTAGGATAAGTGGTAAACTAGACCAAAATAAGCCAAATAATGATGTTTTGTTGGAAAATGACTCCAACACTACCCCTTAAGCTAATCTCATGTGGAGGAGTAAAAAAATAGGGCCTCGACAACAAAAACCATAGGTCACCCTTTACAAAAATAATCCTAAAATGCTCAAAAAAATCTAAGTGAGGAAAAGAGGAAAAACCCTATGGGAAAGAAAACCCCCCCTAAAACTAAACATTGAAGAACTAATATATATTCACCATGATGGAATTCAGTCCCAGCAGTGAACGGAGGTAAGAGAACTTCTTCTGAGTGAAGCTCTTGGTGAAAATGTCTACAATTTACTCATCTGTGGGGCAATATTGCAGAACAATTGGTTTGTCATGCACAAGCTCTCTGATGTAGTGCACATAGATATCGATGTGTTTAGTTCTCTATATCTGAATAGGATCTTTTGAGATCTTGATAGCACTCTAATTGTCACAAAAATGATAGTATAAGTGGTGCTACCAATGTTGAACTCTGCTAGAATACCTTGCAGCCAAACTTCCTAAATGCATGCATTGACTGCTCCCCTGTACTCTGCCTCTACTGAAGATAGGGAAATGGCTTCATGGTTTTTGCTTAACCAACAAATAGGCCCACTACCAAACATGAAAATATATATGGAAGTGGAATTATTATCTATTTTATCTCCAACCCAATCCGAATATTTGAATCCTACCAAATCTAGATCGAAATTTGCAGCATAGTGAATGGCAAAGTCTCTAGTACCTTGCACGTACTGTAGAATCCTCTTGGATTCCCTCCAATGAAGTCCATGAGGCTGTTGCATGTACCTTGATATAACATTCACATAAAAACAAATATCAGTCCTTGAATGTGTCAAGTAGAGAAGACTTCCAATCAATTGTCGATAGATAGTGGAATCCACCACCAGTGTAGAATTTCCTTCCTCAAGACTGATTTCTGAGAGGAATGGGAAAAGTGCAGCCTTGCAATAATCCATAATAAACTTAATTAGTAGGTATGAATCATAATTTTATTTTCTATCATTATCCCATCAAGGTATTGAGTGATTTCTAAGCCAAGAAATTGCGTTAGCAATCCTAGATCACTCATGTCAAACACTTCATGTAAAGTGGTTTTTATGAAGTTAATTGAAGCAAGTGTGCTTCCTGTAATTAATAAATCATCAACATACAGAACTATAATAAGAAAATTACCTACATATTGTTGCAAGTACACATTTGTATCATACTTACATCTTTCAAAGTTTTGTGATGGCAGAAATGAGTCCATCTTGGCATACCAAGCTCTTCAGGCATGTTTTAAGCCATACAATGATTTCCGAAGTCTGCAACCTAATGTTGGGTATGATATGTACCCTCCAAGATGCTTCATGTAGATATATTTTTACATGTATCCATGAATAAAATCACTCTTCACATCCATATGGTGCAGCTCTGAGTGTTTGGATGTGGAAATGGCCAAGACTAGCCGAATAGAATCCATCTTTGCCACCAGTGCAAAGGTTTATGTATAGTCCACTCCTTGTACTTGTGAGAAGCCTTTTTAAACCAACCAAGATTTATATTTTCTGGTTGAGCCATATTCAGCAACCTTAGTTTAGTAGACCCATTTGAATTGAACAAGTTTCCTCCCAAGTGGAAGAGAAACTAGCTCCCAGGTTGCATTTTTCTGAATAGATTGATACTCTTCACCCATAGAAGCTTCTCATCTAGGATCATGATGGGAATGATAATATGACTTAGGATCATATCCAAACATCATATAGAAATTCTCTAAAAACAAAGGATCAATGAAATAAAGAGAAATACCTTCTCTTTGATAATCTGCTTGAGTTCTCCTTGGATCAGTAGGATTTCCAATGTTTGAACCAGCAAAGAAGAGACTCTTTTTTGCCCATTTTTATAGATGAGTGGGCTCATTCGTATCTGATTCAGAACCTGATATTTCATGATCACTAATATCATACATTAAATATGAAATATCAGAGCAGATACTATCATTTTCATCCCTAGAACCTTCACTAGAAAGAGGAAGTAGTGTTGCATTTTCTCCTCTACTAGTTTCAGATTTGGAAGAGGTTCTTCAAAGCTAACACTTCTCTCGATGAGTATATTTTCAATTCTGATATTCAAGAGCTTAAATCCCTTTTCTTATTCAGAATACCCAATGAGGACACACTCAACACTCTATGGTTGCAAAGACCTTTTTTTATCTAGTGGAATTCTAGCCCAATCAATGGACCCAAAAACCCTCAAATTGGACACATGAGGCTTGTGACCAGTGTAAGGTTAAAAAGGTGTTCTCCCTTTTATGAATGAGTGTGGAACCATGTTATAAATGTGTTCAAAAAAATTCATAGCTTCCTCCCAAATATTTGCAGCCAAATCTTTAGACTCAAGCATACAGGTTGCCATCTCCTTTAGTGCTTGGTTTTTCCTTTCCGCTACACCATTCTGCTGAAGTGTGTAGGGAACAGTGTGCTGGATCTTGGTCCCATTTTCCACAAAAAATTGCAGAAGATATCATTTAATGTATTCACCTCCATTATTTGTTCTGAGATATTTGATCTTTCTCCCATTAGCAATCTCAACGGAAGCTTTAAAATCTATGATTTTTTCAAGGACTTTTGATTTCTTTTTGAGAAAGTACATCAATGTAAACATTGAAAGGTCATCTATGAAGGTAAGAACATAAATCGAGCCATTCCTAGAGGTATTTGGAATTGGACTGTTTATATCACTGTGGATCAGCCCCAAAATACATGTAGCTCTACTAGATTTTCCTCGATCAAACTTATGCTCAAGATGCTTGTCGACTATGAATCCTATGCAGATCCCTTTTGAGGATTTGATTGCTGGAAGAAATTCCACCTTGGAATAATTTTGTATCAGTTGCAAATATTTATAGTTTAGGTTTCCAAACCTCTTATTCCACAACCATTTGACCTCATTCCCGTGATTCAGGAGGGCACTAGGCTTTGAATCAGGCACAAAGTTGGAAAACTCATAGGTCTTGGCAACATGATTTGGTTTTCCTACATCAATGAGTTTTTCCATAGCTATCTCATATATCTCAACATCATTGGGGTTGAATAAAACTCTTTTAGGAAAACTAGTGTGTGTCATTTGATACAGAGAAAACAAGTTTGAGGCTAAATAGGGATCATATAGAACATTTTTAAAGTTGCCACGTTCTAGATGGATAGTACCTTTTCCTTTTGATGAGACTTGAGAGTCATCTCCCATGTGGATGGAGATGCATCAGTCAGAATCCAGTGATGTGAAAGAGTCCTTGCATGCAACCGTATGATTCAAAGCACTGAATTCAATGAGGAGAGGTCTAGCTTTCGAAACATTAGCCATGAGTGCATGTCCTCTTTCAGGTTGATTGTTCTGATCTCCAACTTCTTTCTTCGTTGCGCCTTCTGGAAGAGTAATGTTGTTTTTATCAAGGAGATAGGCCATATAATCAATATTTATCTTCATGCAAGAGCTTTTGAGATGAAATCCTCTAGCACAGCAAGAGCACTTTGTCTTCTCTTTGCCCCGTTGCTTTTCTTTCCTCGAGCCTGATGGCTCATCCAACTATTGGTTTTTCTCCTTCTATTTGGGAGGGTCAAACTTAGTCTTATTTTATTTTTCTTTCGTTTTTCATTCAAATCCTTGGTTGCTCGAGCAAACAATGCTTGATATTTGGAGGATCTCAAGGATCCCATCTAAACAAGTTTATCATGCTCATTGGTAAGGGAATCAATGAATGCATTTAGGGTAGGAATCTTCCAATTTGGAATTGTAAGCTTTCTAGTATGGAAGGTAGATACAAGGATAGAGTAGTCTGGTCCTAGTTTTGAAAGGATAGAAAGAATTAGTATATAATCTTTCTTTTCAACTTCACATTGCTTCAATTAGAGAACAAGGTGCTTAAACTAAGTGAAAATTCATTTATGGTCTCAAAATTGCTCGAATTGAGAGATATCAGCTCATTCTCCAACTGATAGTCTCTCAAATCATATTTCTCTCCAAATATTTTAGAAATTTGTTCCCACATGTCTTTGGGAGTCTTCAATTCACTGAGATGGAAAATAAGATCCTTTGAAATGGAGAGGCATAATAAACCATACGCTTCATCTAGTTTCTTCCATTTTTTTCCTTCTCTATCACTGTATTTGCCTCTATCTATGTGCCCATGGTGACTCTGAAGAGTCCTTTGGAGCGCAATGATATCTCAATATCCTATTTCCACTAATAATAGTTGAAAGGAGTGAGAAAATTGCTTGAGGAGGCGTCCATTTTGCAGCTGTAGAGAATGTAATAGAAGTTCTTGAGATACTTGCAAACACATAAAACAAACAAAATAAGGTCGAACAACCTACACTTTTGGAGTTTCTTCACACCTAGATAGACTTCTCTAGACAGAATCCAGAGGGAGCAAGGCTAAATTTTCAGGGCTTATGTGGAAAATCTCCACTTCTGGTGTAGTGTTCGAATATTTTTGTGCAATTTTGCTCAATATTCATCAAAGATCCATCGAAAAATATGTAGAAGATTTTCCTTGTCCTTCCATGGTTCTCAAACCATATAAAATTGAGGTACAACAATATTATAACCAAGACAAAAGTTACTACTGATGAAACAGATCAATTTTCTCAATGAAATGCCAGAAACAATGGAAAAGACTTGTAGTTGTATATTTCTTAATCATTAATAAAAAAAATATCCAAAAATGCAATACAATGGCAAGAATAGCCATGCAATTGGAATCTAAGATAGGTCATTCGGATTGGGTGCATGAGAGTGGCTTACTTGTCAGTTAAAAACCACTCGGCACATCAGTTAACCACTTAACTCCAACATAATTGACTCTAACTGACTCGGAGGAAGTTTAGACTGAGTCTAACTGAATAGAACTCAAATGCATGTCAGCAAGTAGGTGAGGGCACATATCTAACTTCAGTTAGGTGAGGGAACCTTTAACACTCCAGTTAACTACATTTAAACCAAAATAAAGAATAAATCATGGGAAAGCACCTTTATCACTTCAATTTAACTGAAAGGTAGGTGAAACAACCTCCAGTTGGATGAATGGGGCGCATATGTCAAGAAGATCAACCCATTTTTCTCCCTGATTGAAGGAAGAGGATCAGTTAGGATCCTTGATTGAAGGAGGAGATCTGGTTTGATGATGCAGTCACATGTTTGAGTCAAAACTTAGGATAAGTAGGAAATTAGGCCAAAATAAGCCAATTATTGATGTGTGGTTTGAAAATGACTCCAACATTTGGAGTCCCTTGTGACTAGTCCAATCCTTAGTTGTTTATAGAGAGAAAACCAGAGAAGAGCCCACAAGGCCATGAATTGAGACTTAGTATTGGAACTTGTTCCCACATCCATCCTTATACTGTAAATATAATTCCTTTTTAGCTCAATAACCATCATTGTCCCACAACAACCATTTTGTTACACCCCATCAAAGGATCCACTCACCAAGGGTCTATCACATAATAGAGACTGAGTAAATCTGGTAGTGATTGGAGTGGATCCACATCCAAAATCCTTGAGCTTTGTCAAGATTTTAATGCACACCAATTATTCCCTTAAATTGAAGTGTTGAAAGAAGGCCATATTTTAGGCATGCCAATTCTCCCAAACAGTGGCCAAGGGAGTGTCCATAAGTGAAGGTAAATAATCCTTCCATCTAAGGATATTATCCTTTAAGTCAATCGGCTCCCAAATGAACGATAAATGAAAAGATTCCATGAGCATACGCCAGAAACTCATGGTAAATGAACAGTCCCCAAACAAGTGTTCCACTATTTCAAAATTAGCATGACATAGGATGCATATACCAGGCCCAATAAAACCTCTGGATTGTAGCGTATCCCATGTCAAAATATGTTTGGCAAGGCTAGCCAACTGAAACACTATATCTTAACAAGGATATTACTATTCCATATCCAAGTTTGCCACCATGGAATAAACTAGGGACCTTGTATTTCAACAAGTAATTCATAAGCCAATGAAGTGGTGACATCTCCCAACTTTTTGTTCCTACACCAAATGATACAGTCACTACTATCCAACAGATTGATGCTAACAATTATAATATTTGAAACATAGCTCTCTGATTCCAATGCCCAGTCACCAAATAAGTGTAACTCTTTTGGAGTGAGCCACCGAACATATGAAGGTCCTATCACCTTGGGCACCTTCTTTATGATGAAAAAGGTTTCGATGTTGTAGATATCTAACCAGACCCTCAAAAAGTGTAGCATCACCCGACATTCCAACAATGGGATCAATCCCAACTAACACCTGTACACCTCTACCAACCATCCATCTGATATCATGTGCAAGGAATGGTGGGGTTTGTGAAATACTTCTCCAAATCTTAGATGTTGTAGGGGAAGCACCAAACCTGTATCTCAGCTAAATCGAGAGCAGATTTTTTTTTAAATATTTAGTACTGATAAATTTTCCCCACAAACCGTTTTTTATAGAGACTATGCCAAAATATTTTGGCACAAAGACCCAAATTAAATAAATGGAGGTTTTTTATCCCCCAATCCCCATGATATTTGGGTCTAGAGATAGTCTCCCAAGCAATCTAATCAAACTTGAATGATTTCTTTT
Source organism: Pseudotsuga menziesii (assembly GCA_001517045.1). Classification (NCBI taxonomy): domain Eukaryota; kingdom Viridiplantae; phylum Streptophyta; class Pinopsida; order Pinales; family Pinaceae; genus Pseudotsuga; species Pseudotsuga menziesii. The sequence goes on along the minus strand of LPNX010710380.1, from coordinate 519,641 downwards.
TTCTTTCCTAGAGGAAGTGAAAGATCATATTCCTCATAACATCAATAATACCTTTCAAGACTTTGAAAAGGGAGAATAAAAAAACTGGAATGCCTTGTAGGACCACAGTAATAAGGACCAAACTTCCCTCAACGAACAACCAACGTGAAGTCCACTTTTCCACCTTCCAACTAAGTTTTTTTAAGATCCAGGCCCAATCCACTTTTTTAATATAAGAATTTGGTTTCAAGTGGAAGCCTAAGTATTTGATACCCGAATCCAAGGATTCCAATTTATAAGGAAAAATATGAGTAATAGAGTCTGTAATCAAATGATCATGACAAGTTAAAGAGAAACTAGATTTATGAGAGTTGATATTCATACCAGAAGCCCCACAAAAAATGTCAATGATATCCTTCAGATGTTTCCATCTCACTAAATTATTGTCTCCAAATATTAGGACATCATCAACATATAGAAAGTGAGTAATAAAAAGAGTTCTAGTCGTTGTGATCCTTGTGAAAATACCTTTTTCCTTGGAATCGACGATCAACCGACTCAACTCTTCAATTTCCAGAATGAAAAGATAGGGGGATAGAGGAAACCCTTTTCTCATGCCTTTATTTCCTTTAAAAAAAGTAGACGGTGACCCATTGACTCATATAGTAAAGATGAATGTGGATATGTAGTACATAATCCACTTGGTTAAATCAACAGAGATTCCAATATGCAAGAGAATAATCCATATAAAAGACCAATCAAGTCGATCATAGGCCTTTTCGAGGTCTAGTTTTAAGATAAAGGTATTGAGCCTTTTTTGTTTCATCGAATGTAAACATTCTTATGCTGTACACACAAAATCTAGAATCTGTCTGTTAGGGAGGAAGCCATATTTCTCATTTGAGATATGAAAATCAATCTGAGGTTTGATCTTGTTAGGTATAATCTTGGTGATAATCTTATAAAGTAAATTACACAGAGAGATTAGTCTATAATCATTGAATGATATTGTTCTGTCATTCTTAGGTATTAGCATGATAAAAGTGGTATTTAGGCACTCGATAACCGAACCCTGGTGATGGGTGAAGTCGATATGCTCAGCGAGTTAGTCACCCAACAATTCATAAAAATGCAAGAAGAATTCCGCAGTCCAGCCGTCAAGGCCCGTACTTTTGTCCAAAACAAATCCCTTGAGCATCTTGAGGATGTTCTCCAACATTATAGCCCTGCCAATGTCCTCACAGTATTTATTGTTGAAAAACCGAGGAAAAATCTTGGTAATCTTCAGTTGATCGACAATATTGGTGGTGTTCTCATCTGTATACACTTTCTGGAAAAGGGTCCTAGCCGCTTGTTTGAGAGATCTATCATCACAAATAACCGCGTCCCCTTGAACCTCCAAATCCCAGATAACATTATGAAGTCTTCTATTATTAGCAAAATTGTGAAATATTTTGTTATTTCCATCCCTCGCCTTAATTCAAGTAGCGTGGCTCTTCTAAAGGACTGTTTCTTCCTTCTGTAGGAGGAGTTGTTGTTTTTTACAAGACAAAGAGTGAAACCTAGCAATGGTGAAATCACTGAAGTTGCTCTCAAGGATCATCTCATATACCAGTTGAATATCCTCATCGATCTTCGTCAGTACATGATCATTCTCTAGTTTCTTCTGTCTCATTATTTTTATGAATCAATCTCATGTTTTGTTGGCAATGATCATGGAAGAGCATACTTATGAGTTTGTACTTAATAGTTGTTTATTATCTAAGTCTATTTCTATGTTTAGAGTTATTAGTTAGATAGATTTTTTTGTGAATATCATGCTTGATGTATTCTGCATGATACATGTTTTATGCAATCATTTTTTTAAAGTTTATCGATAACATTTTTATATTTCTTATTTATTTATATTTATTTTGAACTTAATGAAATTTAAATTTTGTTATATTTTTATTTTATTTATATTATTGTATTTGTATTTATTATGGAGTAATTGAAATTTAAAGTTGTGAGTTATTTTTTTCATTTTATATATAAACCATTTTTATATCTTAATAATGTTTATTTTATATTTTAAAATTATGATATTTCATTTTAATTTTAAAAATATGATATTATGTTTTGATTTGGAATCGTATGTAAAACCAGAGTCACATAGTAATAATGTTTTTGAGATTTTACTTGTAGTAACTAATTTGTTTCTACTTAACTTAAGAGCAGCATGTAGAAACTCCTTAATAGCTCAACGATGAACAATCCAATAATAATATTCTCAAGAGAAGCATGTAAAAAACCATTAATATCTCAACGGTGAACAAGCCAATAATAATATTCTCACAATTTGTCTCCAGTTGTCATACTTAAGAAAAGGATAAGTGTTTGAAGGTACTTGATCTATGATTACATCAGAATTATATATATAATATAGAAAATGTCATTTAGGAAACCCTTTGGGTGTTTTTTCACATTTCATGAACAGTATCTATGATAAATATTGTTGGAGTACAACATGCACTTCTAACAAAAAAGGATTATCAAACTTAAACTTATGATCTCTCACTAATTTTCACCTTGAAATTGGTTGATTCAAATTGGTTGATACAAATTGATTGAAATATGTAACATTCCTCTGTAAAATTCCATTAGTATTTTTTTTTAAACTACAAGCTTTTCTAAGGTGAAAGAACTTAAACCCCGAGTCTTTATTTTCAAATATTGTGATTCAATAAAGACGATATTTCTTTCTGGTACATACGATTTACAAATATGACTGTGGAGTTAACTCATGACTTACTTAGCTTCTATGCTAGCCTCCTTCTTTTTTAAATGCGGGTGATGAAAATTATTGAGGTTAAAGGACATTAAAGTATTACTTCTTAAGGTTTAATATACTCCAATATTCAACATTTGAACAAGATGGTGTAATTTGTTAACAAAACATCTTATGGTAATTCAAAGTTGAAACAAGTTCTTAAGCCTTAATGAAATGAATAAACTAATGTCATTGGATCCCACCTCATGAACCTTGGGTGTATATTGTGCACAATACATCTTATGGTAAATTTAATTGTTCATGTTACAAGTCCCGAGGAGGAAAATTCCCTACATCTGGCATTATTTACCCTTTTTAGGATAGGGTTGAGGTTTATCTTCTCCCTCTATTGGTTTTTACTTTCTATCAAGTTGTTCAATAGAACTGAGATCTTTGTTCAACTCCCATGGAATTGATTGCACTAGTTTTTTTAAATACTATAGCTTCACTTCACGTGAGAATCGATAGAGATTATCTCTACTTCAATTAGAGAATCATCCAGGTTTAACCAGCGTTATGTTTTCATTGACATTATTGTACATTACCATCTATGCATATGTGGTGTTATGTTTATGAATAGATTTTGTAAAGGTTTCAAGTACAGGAGGCTATAGTTAATCTTTATACCTCCAGATGCATTACAACAAATAATTTGGAATTTTTCGTCACATATTTGGGTTTATTTGGGTTTTGAAGCTCCTGAAATTCACATTACATGTATTAAAATTTGTAATATTTTCACAATTTATGGTTTGGTTTCCAACAATCATATTTACCCATTAACTAGTTTATTTTGTGTCGTGGATTCCTATTCCACCCAGTAGCAAGACATCACCCAATTGGACCTTCACCTGCGATTTTGTTTGTAAGTCCTTGTTCACTATTCAGTCATGTATGTAAGAGATCGAGTAGAAGAAATTACAAGGGATTCATTGGTGTTGCTAGTATCCAAATATGAATCAAAATAGTGGGGTTTGGTTTGGCTCATCTTGCCATTACATTTTTTAAACTTGAGAGTTGGGTTTTTAGGTTTGTTTAACCTACAGGAAGTAATTTCTAAGGCGAATAACAACATTCCACCTCGTTAATGTTGGGGGTTTTAACTCCTTCTTTTATAATGAAATATACGATGGGTATGTAAATCTTTTGGTTATCGTTTCTAGTTTCCTTACTTATTTGATTGTATTGGGAAAAAAACTTTATTTAAAGATACCAGTGAATGTGTATTCTACTTCATTGTGGCTTCGACTTGCATGGTTAGTATCAATATTTTGACTAAAATAATCGTCGTACTTGCATGATGTTATTGTTGTTTACTTTTAACTTAAAATTGGTAGAATTGTTCCCATCTATCGTTTTCTGTATAAAATGTAATACATATATTTGCCTATGGTTTAGTATTTCAGTGAATATTTACACTCGTATTCAATTATATATCTATGTAAAAGAAATAGTACATTGGCTTGCCTCAGGTTTTGTTTCCTCTCAAGAACTATGCTCTTACTCATAACTGAATATGTAATTATTGATACATTTACTCTTTTATTCACTATCTAATCTTATTTTAGAGAAATAATAATCGTCCCCAATCTTTAACTAGTTTAATCATTCCAATGATTTATACATATACACTGTAAATAAATGAGTAAAATTTTCAGCATTGCCTTCCATGTTATTTGTACAAAAATAAATTAAAACATAACTTATATTCATAACAAACAAGGTTTAGTTTACTAGTAAACATATCTGGCTCTAATCTGGAAATCAAAAGTTAACCACCATGCACCACCAAACCTTAGGAACCTCGAAAATTGTTTGTATGCAAGAGTTTCACCCCCTTTCCCATAACCCTGAGTTTAAATCTCACTTCCTACAGCTCCAAGTTGCCACCAGGTAAAATAGAGAGAGTTAATTATTCTAGAACTTAACACCTTAACATGCTCATTGGCAGTTCTATTTCATATCCTAACATCTATTAGATGTTCTCTAGTAACTCCATGTTATTTCACATAAATCACTTAGATCCTACACCTAATGGTGATATCTGAAAGCTTTCTTTTCCTTTCTTTCTTTTTTTCTGAATGTTATCGTTTTCTTCCTTGCCTAGTACTTTTAATAGCTAACAATTATCTCTCTCTATTACTGGCCACTTGTCTTCATAAATATGGTTGAGGATTTAGTTACTGCTCTAAACTCAAGTTTCTATCAATTAACTACATGACTGCTTATCTTCCATATCCATATTTTTACAAAAGAAATAAACTTCTATAAATTATTAATTTATGTTACATGAGTAAAAAATTAATTGAAAATAGTTTTAAATGTTATGAGAGGGTATTACAATCCTTCCCTCCTAAATTTTTGTCACCGTCCTTGGTGACTATTCAATTTTATTATAGTCTTGAAATAAAAAAGGATAAGATTCTTTCATAACATTCTCTCTTTCCCAGATAGCTTCCTCTGGGGTGTAATGTTTCTATTGAACTTTAACTTCCATGATAGTTTTCTTTTGAAGCACCACCTCTCTCATCTCTAGAATGTACATTGGTTCTGCAGGAAAGTCTCCCTATGATTCCACCTATACATTATTCCAATCAATAATATGAGATTGACCAACGATATATTTTTTTAATAAAGAAACATGGGAAACATCATTAATTCGTATGTGCGGAGGTAGAGCCAATTTATATGCTACATGCCCTATTCTAGCCAATATTTCAAAGGTCCCATATATCTAGGTGCAAGTTTGGAATATAATCATGTTCTTAGCACAATTTTATTTAGTTTGACTCTTATAAATACATGTTCCCCTACATTGCATTCTTTAGTTGTTCTCTTCCTATCTGCATAACTTTTTTGCATGTCTTGTGTTGCTTTTAAAATTTGTTTTATTTATCATACCATTGTCTCCATCTGTGCCAACACATTTGGTACTAAAACCATTATGTCTTCAATTTTACCCCAACTTAAGGGTACTTTACACCTTATGTCATACAACACTTTAAAAGGACTCTTCTTGAGGGAAGCTTGATAATTATTATTATACACAAATCTTACTAAATAAGTATAGTCCTCCCATTTACCTGGTTGATTCATTACATACATCCTTAGCATATATTCTAATATCATATTTACTCATTCAGTATGTCCGTGTGTTTGAGGATGATAGGATGTACTAAATTTATCTTTGTATCCATACCTTTAAATATTGATGTCCATAAATTTGAGTTAAATTTTGCATCTCGATCAGTGATAACTATTTTCGATATTCCATAAAGTCTAAAAATATCTTTCATGAATATATCAACAATGTTTATGGATTTATAAGTTGATTTTATGAGTATAAAATGTGTTGATTTACTTAACTTATCTACTACAACCATAACAAAGTTTTTTTGCTTCTTTGTTTTGGATAGCCCAATTATGAAATCCATGGTTATAATTTCCCATTTCCATTCAGGAATGGGTATAGGCTACAATAATCCAGCTAGATGTTGATGAAAATATTTAACTTGTTGACATGTAAAGCACCTAGCTACATATTCAACTACTTCCTTCTTCATATTTGGACAATAAAAGTATTTTTTTAAGGTTGTTATAAAATTCTTATATCTCTGGTGTCTTACATAAGGATTATCATGTAATTCCATGAAAGTTATATGTTTTATGTTATACTGATTAGGTACATAAATTTGGTTTTTGAAGAACATAAATCCTTATGTATTAATCTGATATGCACTATCCTCGGTATTATCAAATCTGTGGGTACATTCTTCCATAAAATTCGTATACTTAGGATCACTTCTGATATTGTTTTCAACAGATTTTTAAATTCTGACTCATATCCACTAATTAATACAGTATGAAATTCATGTTGTTGTCAATTCGCTGCATCTGCTACTATGTTTTCTTTTACTTTTTATATGTCAAATTTCAAACTCATACTCGATCAGAAATGAAAGTCATTTGGATTGACATGCGTTAAATGTTTTCTAATCAAACATGTATTTTAACCTGGTATTATTGGTTAGCAACATAAATTTATTTCCTACCAAATAATGTCACCAAATTTTAAGGGAATGGATGATAGCTATCAATTCCATGTCGCACCACATAATTTTTTTCATGATCCTTTAAGTTTCTAGTATCGTAGTAGACTACATGACCCTCCTGAGTTAAAACCCCTCCCAAACTATATTTACTTGCATCAGTGCACACTACAAAGTATTTATTTGGGTCAGCAATTCTTAATATAGGTGTTGTTGGTAGTAAATGTTTCAATTTATCAAATCTATCTTGCCATTGTTGCCTCCATACAAATCGAACACTTTTCTTTTGAAGGCTTGTCACTGGATGAGCTTTTCTGGAATTTTATTCTAGAAATATGTGATAATATCCTATTAACCCCATGAAGGATTTGATATAATGTATATCCTTTGGTACTGGCCATTCCATTACAGCCTTTATTTTAGCAAGGTCAACTACTTCTCTTTTTTTTGAAATGACATGTCCCAAATATTGTACTTCTGTTTTATAAAAATCACATTTACTAAGTTTCACGTATAGTTGATGTTCTCTCAAAATTTGTAAACCTTTTCATAAATGTTCCTCATGTTCCACCTCACTCTATGAATATATTAAAATATCATCAATTAATACCAACATAAATCTATCCAAAAATTTACTTAGCACATTATTCATCATATTCATAAATCTTGCAGCAAAATTTGTTAATCCAAACGGAATTACAACAAATTCATAACATCTATATCTTGCTCACAAATAATTTTTATGTATATCTTATTTTTTAACCCATACTTGATGATACCATGACCTAAGGTCAATTTTTGAGAATATTTTGGCTCCATCAATCTTATCAAATAGATCGTCGATTCTGGGTAATGGGTATTCATTTTTAATTGTCATTTTGTTTAATTGTTTGTAATATATGCACATTTTGAAAGTGTCATTTTTCAATTTAATAAACAAAACAGGTGCTCCCCAGATTTGTCAGTTCTGGAATACTCATATGGTAAGGAGATCATGATATAGGTGTCAATCCTAGCATTAAATCTAAAGTAAAGTCTAAATATATCTTAGGATGAAATCTCGAGAATCTCATCAGGAAACACATCTTGAAATTCCTTAAGGATAAATAATTGTTCCATTTTCTTTTTTGGCTTTTCAGGTTCAATTTCCATAATTTTAATGGCATAAAGTTGACATCCCTTCCTAATACACTTTTTGAGTTGTACTACTGATATTTTTCATATGGATATAGGTCTGTAAATTCCCTTTACAGTATCATACTTGCCTTCCTCATCAACACAATCAAATATTGTATGCAAATAATTTATAATGGTTTTGTGAGATTCTAGCCAATCCATACTGATTAGAATGCCATATGATCCTAAAGGAAGTATATTTAAGTTGACCGATGTGTCCATTTCATTAAAAATCAGCCTACAATATTTTACCAATTATGTAACTTTCCTCTTTAATCCTGCTGCCAACTATACCAACCATGCATTTTGTTTCTTTTCCTTAAAATGTTTACATTTATCAACTACTCTTGGTGCAATGTAACTTAAACTAGCTCCTGAATCAATAAGAATGGAAACATTTGTATCCAATATTTTACCTTCTACATCTAATATAGTAGATTGATGATCTTCATGTCAGTATTCTAAAGAAGCATTAATTATGGGTATATTATTGGTTATGTCATTGACTATAGAAGCTTCTTGCAGCATGTTTAAGGGAGCCATTTTCCTGTTAGGATTGTGAGGGCAATTTTTTACAGATGAAGTCCATTACAACCCCAACATTTGATTTCCTTCGAGTTATTATTCCATCCACTATTGAGAATCCTCGTTCCTTTTGTTCCATTGTTTACGATTGAACCTGACCTGTTATAATTGTTGTCCATATGGATTCTTGTTCCTTTCCTAAAAGGAGAAGGTTTATATCCTTTCCTGGGTTGATCCATCTTTTCATTCTTCTTGTTTTTTCCAATTTCTTCTTAATTCAGATCTTTGTTTAAATAAAAGATAGCAAAGTTTAGCTTTCCTAATTGCTTCCTCCATAGTCTTATGCATGTCAAATTCAATTTTATCTTTATAATTTGGAGGTAAGCAACTGATAAACATATATACCTTAGATTTTTCATCCTTTAAATAAGGTAAATAACATTGTAAATTTACAAACTTAGTTACAAATTCCTCCATAGTTAGCTGCCCCAATATTAGATCATTAAACTCTTTGGATTTCTTGTCATAATATCGTTCTAACATGCATTTTTTTAAAATTTACAGCTTAACTATTTATTGCATATATTATTTTACACTTTTGGCCTCCTGCCACTAAAGGGGCGGCTTTCCCACTCAACTAAAAAATAGCTAAGAGAGCTCTCCAGTTGTCATCATATATGTAAACTTGGAAATATCGTTTTATATTTTGCAACCATGATTCAATAGCCTCTGTTACACCGAAATCTTGCACTCTTGATCCATGTGTCAACCCTTTGCCTAATCCCCAAGTTTCTCTCTGCTAAACTAGATTGACATTGAGGTTTTTCGTGCCTTTTTTCCCTCTCTTGGAAGGTCAATGCTTTTTTCCTTCATGCTAGGAGCATCGAAGGTGTTTTCCCCTATCATGTTAGGTGCATCAACGCTCTGTCTCCCATTGCTAGGAGCGCCGACGACACTTTTTCCCTTCCTGATAAGAGCGTCGATGGCATTTTGAGGGAAAAAATCAAATATTCGAGACCCTTCTCGAAGGTGGATGAGGTGGATATCTATCCCTATTATTTAGGTGAGGTGGAATTTCGGTTCCTAACCTGTAGGGAAGATCCCTTTGATCCCTCCTCCTAATCCTCAACCTATTCTATCCCTTTAGCCTTATAAATTGAACCCTCTCTCCATTTGGAAGGGGGGAAGGTCTATGGTGCTTTTATGCTGGTGGAATTTCTAGGTGGTTTACTATATTGCTTTGGAGGCTTTGGCTTGGATTGTTGGATGGAATATTGCAGCGTTTAGGCTAGGTTGTGATGTTCTTTCTCGTTGTAATTCTATTTATCTCCCAGATTACATTAATACAAATCTCTTTCCATAAGCATTGATGTTGTTGATGATGTTTATAGCTTTCTTACTTAACTGTTAGCTTAGATCAATTATATGTTTGGATACACATATGCTGTTTGTTTTTTTCCAAATGCTTTATAGGGTTTTACAGCTGTAGATCTTAATATTTTGGACCTTGGATCAATAGAGAGAAGAGGATCTGTGAATATCAGGTAAGTGATCTATCTGTGTCTTTGTATTTCTTATTGATCTAGGAAAGTAGATTGTATTCTATATTTGATTTTTTCTATATCCACTTGGACTAGGGAGATCTGGCTTGATCCCCAGTAGAGTCACCAAATTTGTTATCGGATAAATATACTCAGTCGTAGGTTGAGGATTAGGAGGAGGGATCAAAGGGATCTTCCCTACAGGTTAGGAATCGAAATGCAACCTCACCTAAATAATAGGGATGGAGCTCTACCTCATCCACCTTCGAGAAGGGTCTCGAATCTTTGTTTTTTTCCCTCAAAACGCCACCGATGCTCTTAGCAGGAAGTGAAAAAGCACCGTCAGGGTTCCTAGAAATGGGAGACAGAGCGTCGATGCACCTAGAATGACAGGGGAAAACACCTTCGATGCTCCTAGCATGAAGGACAAAAGCATCGACCTTCCAAGAGAGGGAAAAAAGGCAAGAAAAACCTCAATCTCAATCCAGTTTAGTAGAGAGAAACTTGGGGATTAGGAAAAGGGTTTCCACATGTTCTCTACTACCATGTATCTGCATTGTATTGGTCGACAGCCATGCTATGAGTCATATGAGATTTAATTTAGTGGTACTGCAGCAGCTTCCAACCAACATCCTTGCCTTAGATTTGTTCACTTTGCAAAGCATTCACCTATCACATTCCTCTTATTCTGATTGAGTAGTTCAATATGATAGGACTGTCCTGGTCTTTCCCTTGTGTTAGAAGTGTGGTCTAAACATCCTGTGTCATGAGTCTCTGATCATCATGCTAATCATGGCCCCATCAACCAATGACTCTTTGGCCAAGAGTTGAAAGGGAAAGGTTAGGTATCCTTTCTTGATATGTAACGATATGCACCGTATTTACCTTTGTCCTCACATGGATAAAGCTTCAAAGTTGTTGGAAGATCTTGTTGTTCCTCAGCAGCAGCTTCCATCTAGTTATCGTAAGTTGTCCTTTGACATCCCATTGGTTGATCAAGTGGTCGATCCAAGCCCATCCTTGGTCGATCCCACTCTTTCATTGAAGAGTGAAGTTGAAGTGGTCAATCCAAGTCCATTCTTGGTTGATCCCACTCTTCCTTTGGAGAGTGAAGTTAAATTGGTCGAGTCAATGTCATCTCTACTCGATCCCACTCTTTTGTTAAAGAGTGTTGAGACTGAAGTAGTCCCTTCAATAGAGTCTTATTCTTCTCCCTCTCTTCGAATTGAGAGTGAAAACCATCTTGCTGAAATTTTTGTAGTTAGTTCTGGTTGTTCAATGCAAGAAGAAGTTTTGTCTCTTTCGACAAAACCCTCTCCAAGTAGTGAGGTTATTTCCTTTGACTGGAGTAACCTAATAGAATATCATCTTCATTCGAGTGTTCCTTTCTAGATAGTTGTGAGAGTTGCCGCTAAGAGTATACTCTGCACTATCATTGACAAAGGGGCTTATGTTAGCATTCTATCCTCTACTGCTTGGCAAGCCATAGGTTCTTCTCCGCTTGTGCTAGCTACCGATTAGATACTGGCTTTTAATCGAAGACCTACAGTGCCTTTAGGGATCATTCCTCAGTTGCCTATTACTTTGGAAGGAACAATTGTCTGTATCAATGTTATGGTAGTCCAAGGTCCCTTAGATTTTAATCTGCTCCTTGGGCGTGATTATGTTTACTCCATGAAAGTTGTAGTGTCCACACTCTTTCGAGTGATGTATTTTCCCCATGATGGGAAGATTATAACTATTGATCAGCTTTCCTTCGTTAAACCTTATTATTGTGTGACTCCTAGTCATCAGACTTTCCTGAATGTACTGCATGTTCTTGTGGCTCTTTCCCCTTCGAGTTATATTCTTCCCATCATAGGTCAAATGGGGGGCTTGGATCTAACCTTTGGATATCATACTGGAGTAAAGTCGCTATCTTCTTATGTAAGGGGGCAACCCACCAACCTATGTACATCATGTTAGCTTAGAACTCTTCATGAGCATAGTTCCCTTTCTGTGTCAAGCTCGTGAAAAAATGAATCAAATACCTATGAGCATAGTTCCCTTTGTGTGTCAAGCTCGTTAAAAAATGAATCAGATGCCTGTGAGCATAGTTCCCATTCTGTTTCAAGCTCGTTAAAAAATAAAATAGATGTCCTCAAGCATAGTTACTTTTTGTTTCAATCTTGTGTAAAAATGAAACAGGTTCCCTCAAGCATAGTTACTTTCTGTTTCAAGATTGTGTAAAACTGAAACAGGTCTCCACAAGCATAGTTATTTTATGTTTCAAGCTTGTGTAAAAATGAAACAGGTCACTTTAAGCAGTGTTTATTCTTGGTTTCAAGCTCGTTAAAAAGTAAAACTGACCTTGAGCAAAGTTCCTTTTTCGTGTCAAGCTCGTTAAAAAATGAAACGGATTCTTCCATTGTGTCAAGACTCAATGAAGCTTGGGAGGCATGTACCCTATCTCTTTATTAGTGGTAAGTTACTTGAAAGTTATACTGGGGGCAAGTACCAACCACTGGACATCATGTTTGTAAATCACCCGTCAATAGAAGCCATTTTAAGCATACTTTGTTTTAGTTTCAAGCTCGTTAAACCATGAAACCGCCTTTTGAGCATCATTCATTTTCTATTTCAAGCTCGTTAAAAAATGTAGGTTTCCTTAAGCATAGTTTACCTTTTGGTTTCAAGCTTGCATAAAAATGGAACCATGTTTTGAGCATAGTTCTTATTTTGTTCCAATATCATTAAAATATGAAGCAGATACTCTGAGCATTCTTTCAACTGATCTTTGAGCTTGTTAAAAACAGTAGGATGGTGTTGAGCTTACTTTTCATTTTTTGTGCTCTAGTTAAAACATGAAAATTGGTTTGAGCTTACTTTATTGCTTTTTTCGTGCTCTGGTTTAAACATGAAAAAGGTTCTGAGTGCCTTTTATACCTTTAGGGTGCTCGTTAAAAACTCAGTGAAGAGGTATCGAGTATAGTTTTACTACTTTTCAGACTCGTAAAAATTGGATTATGAAAAAAAAACTCGTTCAAAGTTATATTTAAGCTCTTTTTAGTCTCCTTAAAAACACAAAAAGATTGCCAAATGAACTTGTTGCATTCACGCTTGTAAAAGAATCAAAATGGTCGACTAGTTGGGGATAGGTTATCTCTTTTTTAGACTGACTAGCCTTATTTATGAAAAAGGACCTTTTGGAGTTTTCTTAGTCATTTCAGACTCTCTAAACATGAAACGACAAATGAGTTTGCTTTCATCGGACTCATAAAATTAAACGATGAAAGGCCCTTTTCTGGGAATGAACCCATCCTTTCTCAGGTTTGTAAAACATATGAGATTGGAATCATCCAAAGGACAAGCTATATCGAGTGTTTGATACCCTTTTCCAGCTCATTAAAAATAAAATAGGTACTCATCAATCATGATGGGGAAATTAAGGAAAGAGTTTGTATTTTTTTATGGCAGTACATAGTCACTCTTGAAGATGGAACTCACTTGCATATGCATTTCAACACTTGGGTAATCTATTTGTCATCAAGTCCTACTAATTCCTAGAGTATTCTTACCTCCTTTGAGTTCTTCAAGAATACTGCCACCGTCAGTTGCATTGGGGGATTGGTATCATTCTTGTGTCAAGACTTCTAAGTCATGCCATGCCCATGTTCAAGAGAAGTTTGGTCATATTTTCACTATTGTAGTCAGTTTACCTTCTATCATGTTGGTCATCCCTAAGTTAGTCTTGTACGTGACTCTACTTCCGGTTTACTCCAAAACATATTTGATTGTGTTTCGTGTCGATGATGGGGTATTCATCTTGTCCCTCCTTCAACAAGTCTATTCCTGTCGACATTAACTGCTTATCTAGGAATTAGACTTAGAAACCAAGTCAAGTACCTTGGGTCTGCATGCCTCAATGGCAGGTTACCTTGCTTTCAACATGATTTTACATCATTGACTCTTGATTAAAAGATCTCATCAAGTGTTCAAATCCAAGTCCTTTATTCACATTCGATGGTATGTACTGAGATACCTTGGGAATCATTGACATCAATAGTGAGTTCCCTCACACTTGTTAACAGTTTACGTCATTGACTGGTAATAAAATGGTTTCTACCATGTTCGACATCAAGACATTGTAATCACATGGTTAGATTCGTATCATTGCGGGTTTGACTTGAAGACCCTGGGTTGTCATATATCTTCACCCAGGTTGCGATGGAGTTTGTTTTGAGTCATATTACACGGATCCACTTTTGTATTGGTTGTGGTTGTGTTATCATCTCATCATGGATCTACGCTTGTGTCTATTAGCCATGATCATGTTCAATCGATCTCTACTACCATGGATCTGCATTGTATTAGTCGACAGCCATGTTATGAGTCATATGAGATTTGAGTCAGTGGTACTGCAGCAGCTTCCAACCAACATCCTTGCCTTAGATTTCTTCACTTTGCAAATCATTCACCTATCGCATTCCTCTAACTTCATGCTTTGGGGGGCATTATGTTACACCAAAATCTTGGACTCTTGATCCATGTGTCAACCCTTTTTCCTAATCCCCAAGTTTCTCTCTACTAAACTGGATTAAGATTGAGGTTTTTCCTTCCTTTTTTCCCTCTCTTGGAAGGTCGGCGCTTTTGTGCTTCATGCTATGAGCGTCGAAGGTGTTTTCCTTTGTCATGCTAGGTGCATCGGCGCTCTGTCTCCCATTGCTAGGAGAGCCGACAACACTTTTTCCCTTCCTGCTAAGAGCGCTGGTGGCGTTTTGAGCGCAAAAAACAAAGATTTGAGACCCTTATCGAAGGTGGATGAGGTGGAGCTCTATCCCTATTATTTAGGTGAGGTGGAATTTCGGTTCCTAACCTATAGAGAAGATCTCTTTTATCCCTCCTCCTAATCCTCAACCTATTTTATCCCTTTAGCCTTATAAATTGAACCCTCTCTCCATTTGGAAGGGGGGAAGGTCTATGGTACTTTTATGCTGGTGGAATTTCAAGGTGGTTTACTATCTTTCTTTGGAGGCTTTGGCTTGGATTATTGGAAGGAAGATTGTAGCATTAAGGCTAGGTTGTGATGTTCTTTCTCATTGTAATTCTATGTATCTCCCTTATTACATTAATACAAATCTCTTTCCATAAAAATTGTTGCTGTTGATGATGTTTATAGCTTTCTTCCTTAACTGTTAGCTTAGATCAATTATATTTTTGGATACGCATATGTTGTTTGTTTGTTTCCACATGCTTTACAGGGTTTTGCAGTTGTAGATCTGAATATTCTAGAGCTTGGATCAACAGAGAGATGAGGATCTGTGAATATCAGGTAAGTGATATATCTAATTCTTTTCATTTCTGATTGATCTAAGAAAGTAGATTGTATTATGTATTTTATTTGTTCTAGATCCACTTGGACTAGGGAGATCTGGCTTGATTCCGATTGAGTAGATTTATCCGATAATAGCCTCTTCATATTTTCCATCAAACATCAGAGGTCTCAATTTCTTAAACTCTCCTTGTAAATCCACAGGTTTTTCTTTTTGTTTCTTGTAATTCATTTCATCATCTATATTTAACTCCTAAGTGGTTAAATGGAGATTATATGTGGTTTCCTCACTGCTGTAAATTTGTTTATTTCCCTTCCTTTTCTTCCCGATACTGCAAGAGTTCCTTCCATTAGTTTTATGTTGATCCATTAAGCTATTTAAGATTAATTCATTTATCTCTTATTGATCTGATTTAGCATTCATCGGTCTGATATTGTCCACCTTAAGAATGTCTAAATCATCCTTCAAACTTCTCATAGTTTCTAACTTTTTTGATTGTATCTCAGTGTTACGTTTTGCCTCAAGTTATACATAGAGACTTGTATTTTCTAGTACTGGCATACCCTCAGGTACTATCTCTTCTTCCATTATTTGTCTGTTGGTAGGGGTTTGGGTAAGTGAGTTGCGCAACACCGCGGAGGCTGCGCAAACTCACACGACACCATGTAGGACCAAATCAATGTGATAAATGGATGAATAACCGTTTTTGGAATTTATTATGCAATTTTTTACCATTTGACCACATTTTGTGAATTAAGGTCACTATTTTGTTAGAGGTCAGTTAGAAGTGGACCTTGGATGTAAAGGTGCACGCCTATATATAGAGTTAGAATTGCAATTGTAAAGGGAGATCATGGAGATCATTGAGGTGAAATATCAATCGATCAATCCATTTTGTGATCTGATTGTGATATTGTTGCTTCATTTTGTTCTTGAGAAGTTTTTGCTCTGTTTGTGTCGACCAACTCTTGAATCTTGGGTTATGATCAGTCTCCTGCTCTGGAGAAGTACTGTGTGATTTGGATCGGCTGTGCAGAAGTGATATGATATGATGGATGTTTCCCTAAATTGATCTTGTCTCTTATTTCTTTCTTGTCTTTATTTGTTGCGGTGTCAATGATGGATGTTTACTGAATCTATTATATGAATGAATGAAACCATTGTGATGAATAAGTGAATGATGCGATCTATTAGTGATATTTTAGTTATGCTGATAGATCTGTGACGAATGATGTGATTCTGATTAACTATCTCTGAAGTATCTGATTATTATGTTGTTGAGTTGTTAATGCCCTATCCTTCCTTCTTACTACCGAAAACTTGGTTCTGACAACTCTCCCTCAACATCTTGGGTGAGACTTCATCCGCTATGTGGGTGTTGCTGGGAAGGGTCAAATCTGTCTGGGTCAGTGCTCAGGGAGATTGCGGTGGTTGGGCATTGACAGAGTGGGAACCCCTATAGACAAGGTTTTGTTGGTGGGTTCCACCAACAAATGGTTCCATTGCTAGGACCTCGTTGCAATTGAACGGAGGATATGTTGTGGCATCCAACTAAACCAGAGATTGAAGATTGGTTCGATCTAAAGCTACGAGAGTTTGCTAAAATAGAGAATCAAAATTCGAAGTTGTCGACAACTGATTGGCTAGCCAAATATATCCACGATAGTGCCCACGAATGGTTCTTCTATGAAATTTCTATCATACTGTATGAGTGGCTAGCACAATTCACTTATAAAAAGAACAACCATCAAGGAGGGGAGCCGACATCCTGGACCCCTGAACTGATATAGGAATTATGAGAAACTAACAATAAAGCATCGCAAGCTGTCTAAGTATGGCTGGATATTATTCTTGAAGGATACATCACTGAGTTTGCAGTCGATATCAATAAGTCATACAGCGAAGCAGAAAGAGATTTCTTCAATGAACCACGAGATAGGTTCTTACTGTCTCTACAATTATCTATTAATATGCTTATCTGCGAGAAGGGTATTCTAAAAATGCACTTCGATTAGTGTAACTCTAATGTACGGAGGTTGTGGACACTACGATGAAAGGTGGAAGGAAAATGGCAAGATAAGGGGTAGATGGGTATGAGTTCTAATGAGACTGTGAGGATTTCTGAGGAAACAAGTGGTTGTACAAGGGGAGGAGCAAGGTTTCGACAAGAGAAGAGGAAGAGGACGGGGGAAGGTCCTGTTGTGACTGAGACGCAAGGCCACGAAGAACAACCACATGAGACGAAGCAACCCTATAGTGACAAAAAGGATGAACAGACCCAGGTTATGCCCAAGGTAGCAGTAGGATCGAACCCTAGCAGTAACGTGTCCACACCTCTGCACACTACTCCACCAATAGGTATAAAAGCGCATTCTACATCAACTTGTACGATGTGCCAGCAGCAGTCTAGTAGTAGAGCACCATTTGGAGGAAGAAGGCCCAGAATGGCAAGCGACGAGATGAAGCTACCAATATTCCATGGAAATGGTACTGATGATCCAGAGTATTACTGGTTCTTATGGGAAGAAATCTAGAATTCCAGATAGATCATGGATGATGATATCAATAAAAGCTAGTTGGCGACCACCCTCAGGGGTAATGCGCTTGACTGGTACATGAGATTCATGTAGGTTCCTTAGGAAACCGTGGCAAAAACACTGAATGAGATCTGGGAAGGACTATTCAAGGAAATTAAGAAACATAAATCTAAGGCCCAATATATTATAGAACTCAAGGAGATCAACCAGTTACTAGATGAAATTGTTTCTGATTTTGACCAACGGTTTAGGACGTTGATGGCCCAGGTCAACTTCAAAATGAGCGATGTTCAGCACAAGGAGTGGTTCATTGCTATGCTGGTCTCGGACATCAGAAAACCACTAATGTAGAAAAATATTACGACACAAAGCGAGGATATGGAGATCGCAATGAAGTTAGAATCTTCTCCTATTGGGGAGACTGCAGTCGACATGAACCAGATTCAGGCGTAGCTATAAATTTGACACTCCAGCTACAAGATATCAAGCAGATGAAAGAAGAACATGATGACCTTTGGTGCACATGGTGTCATGTGGGCGGACACACCAAGGACACCTGCCCAACTTTCCGAAATTATTTTCTCTCAGGTGCATCAAACCCCTTGAGTTGCGCTGGTGTACCATGGTGTCGCGTATGTTAGGTATATGGGCATTGACACAAAAACTGTAGCTACATGCAGAATATGGTTACAAAGGCAAAAAATTTGCATTGCTCCTTTTGTCGCTCAGTGGGGCACAAGGATAAATATTGCCGAGCTTATGACTTGTTTCAAGAGAAAACATATGATTCATACTTTGTTAAGGGTGAGGATCCCCACGTGATCCAGTAGTCACAGCCTCAGTCGCAGATGGTATCGCCAACATCCCAGGTGAAAATACACCACCTCTGTAAATGCAATTTATTCTGTCACAATTGCAGCCACAGTTCACACCACAGACATAGTTTGTAGTACAGCCATAATTGGCACCACGACCGCAGTACAATCAATTATCGATCGCGCAGCCTAAACTGCCGTATGTTCAAGTAGCGCACTACGTTTAGTGGCAACCGAATCCCCCTCAGCATCTATCCCAACGACAATATCAACAAGCAGCTCAACCATAGTACCAGTGGCAAGGAGGATTCCAAGGAGGATTTAGGGGACGAGGAGGAGGCTTCACACGAGGGGGAGGACGAGGCCGAGAATCAATCCAGTATTACACCTGTGGAGTATTTGGACATTACCAGAGGGAGTTTCCTCATGCCCAGTGTACATACTACATAGCAAGCGAGCATAATGTTGAAAATTTCCCTCAATTAATTGTGAAGTGGCATGCCGAAAACATCCCTCAATTGCAAAACCAGTTCCAAAACCAAAACCAAGTGCAAAACCAACAGTCGTTGTAGAATCAAACTCAGATCTTGCTACAGACTCAAATTCAGCTTATGAACCCATTGGTGACTCAAAATCCACCCCTAAACCAAGCTCAAAACCAGAATCAAGGACAATGGTTGCGACGATTCTAGCAGAACCCAAAACCTAGGCTGTCCACGTTGATGTCATCACTCATGCAGGTGCAATGGCCGAAGAAGATGGACCCCATCAACAAGTTTCGTTTACTGGGAAGAAAAAGGCGGGATTTTATATTGTGAGAGATAAAGATACCTTCTTTGAGTCCAAGCATGCAATCGAGAGAAATTCGGGTAAGTCACCTATTGTTTAAATTCCATCTACTTTTGATCCTTCTGTATAGGCAGGAGCATCATGACAACATGGTACCTTGCAACGGTTTTTTGACAGATGTCTGTCGCTGGCTGGAGATCATGAGGATCTCACTAATATTGAGAAGTTGTTATACCTCTAGAACAGGATGCCGAAGGATTCTGCAGTGAATTCCTTCCATAAGAGAAAGATAGGCAAAGAGATGAGAATGAACATCCAGATCGGGGACTATGAAGTTGATTCAGTTATTTTGGATCTTGGGTTGGATGTGAATATTTTGACCAAGAAGACTTGTAAGATGATGGGAAATCCAATGTTGGGATGGTCCCCTGTGCAAATATGACTAGCAAATCAGGCCAAATTTCAGCCTATTGGTCGTGTCCCCATCCTGGTCATTGATGTCGAAGGTATGAAGACATATGCCGAATGGTGGAGTCTCTTATCCCGCACTGCTGGGGATTGGATGGGCCAATGATAGCATGGTAGTTATCAATTTCAAGAAGCGGGTTATGAAATTTGAAGACCAATATATGAGGCTCATTTCTCCCATGGACCCTCATGAATGAAGCCAATATATTGAACCTATCAAGGATGAAGTGGGTAGAGGCTGGGATCACACCTACAATATATCCAAAGACTATATCCACCCTACCGCTGATGAAGAACTCAGATGGCACAACGCTAGCTCTACGTCCTCTGATTCTGATGATGCTTTAGAAAATTGGAAAAATTGGCTGCATGAGGTGTCTTTTAGAAAGTGTGGACTGGTCATGCAATCCCTATGTCACGTTGCGACTAAGATTATTGAGTTGCCAATCTATGATGGGCTGCCAGAGTTGTCTGGATTCCTTGAATAATTTGAATAAAAAGTGTTTGAACCACAAAGGTTGATGGCACTGGAAGAAGAATTGAAGGCCACCCCGACATGCTAGTGGGCAACTCACAACCAGACAATCCATGAATGGGCACAGTTTTGATGATTGATGATGGTGCGCTTTGGTGATTTCGAGATCTATCACGCTGGGAGATATGATGGGCATAATGACCCCACCAGTCATTTGATGGAATGTGAGGCCTTATGGGCGTCGTGACCCAAGGATGAGTGGGTCCATGCTTTTGTTCATACTTTGGACGAGATGCCTAGATCTTGGTATGAAGCGACATAACTACACGGAACCATAACTACCTAGGAGGAGCTGTCGGTTTACTTTGCGCAGACTTTTAGTTTTCGGGATGCTAACCCTGAGGTCCACAATGCACTCCAACTCATCCACGATGTAGTATTGAAGGTTGTACTAGCCACATACCCTATAGATCTGCATGCGCAGTGTCACATGCAATCCATGATGATGTGTTACAATGTATCTGGTGAACCCAAAGATGATGATGACATGCAGAATGTCAATATTCTAGAATCAGAAGTAAGTCGTGATGTTGTAGCACCAAACATACCAACTGACCCCATGAGTCAACCACTAAAGATCAGAAAGGTTAACAATGGGACGGAAGAGAACCCTAAGTTTGCTAATATTGGGGACTATTGGGATGATGAAACTATGGCATAGATCATAGATCTGCTACACGAGTTCCAGGATCTCTTTCCGACACGGTTCTTGAAAATGAAAGGGATATTAGGGGATCTAGGGGAGATGAAAATCCCGTTGAAACCAAACGCAAA
This sequence comes from Pseudotsuga menziesii, assembly GCA_001517045.1. Lineage (NCBI taxonomy): Eukaryota > Viridiplantae > Streptophyta > Pinopsida > Pinales > Pinaceae > Pseudotsuga > Pseudotsuga menziesii. The sequence goes on along the minus strand of LPNX010710380.1, from coordinate 498,332 downwards.
ACCTATGCGACAAAGACCATATCGATTGAACCCGCGATACAAAGAACATGTCAAGGCTGAGATCAACCAGATGTTGGAAGCTGGAATCATTGAGCTCGTCAAATAATCATAATGGATAAGTCCTATGGTGGTTCAGGACAAGAAGATTGGAGAGGTTCGCATTTGTGTCGACCTAAGAAAGCTGAATGATGCATGCTTGCATGATCCTTTTCCAACTCCCTTTACAAATGAGGTCCTTGAAGGGGTAGGTGGTCAAGAGATGTACTCCTTCATGAATGGATTTTCAAGGTATCACCAGATCCGAATTGCAATGGAATATCGACATAAGACCACCTTTGTCACTGAATGGGGTTGTTTTGAATATACAGTCATGCCCTTTGGATTGAAGAATGCACCAGTGATATTTTCTCGTGTGCTTGTTCCTGCATTCAAATATTTCATTTAGAAATTCCTGTAGGTATACATGGATGATTGGACAGTTTATGGTCTGGTTAAGGATCATTTAGCAAACCTGCGATTGATGCTGGAAAGGTGTCAATAATATCAAATTGCATTGAATCAAAGAAGTGCATTTTTGTGTGCCATTCGAGATGTTTTTAGGGAACATAGTGTGCAATCAAGGTCTATTGGTCGACTCTACAAAGATCATGCTTATCGTTAGTCTGTCGGCACCGAAAAATGTGAAGATGCTTCATGTGACGTTGGGACACACAGGGTACTATCGCAATTTCATCAAAGGATACGCTGCGATTACTGCCCCTATGGAGAAGCTTTTAAAGAAGGATGTTGCATTTGAGTGGAATCAAGAGTGTCAATGAAGCTTCGACATGCTGAAGTCCAAGATGGCGTCAACATCTATACTTGTATTCCTTGATTGGAGCAAGGAGTTCCATGTCCATGTCGACGCCTCTTCTGTTGCACTGGGGGTAGTACTTGCGTAACCAGGTGAGGGCGACATGGATCATCCGATCGCATTTTCTAGTAGGAAGTTGTCTTTTGCTTAAAGGAATTACACAACCACTGAGAGAGAGGGCTTCACCATGGTTTACACATTACAAATTTTTAGGCACTTTCTGTTGGGCGGTCACTTCAAAATGTTCACGGACCACTCTACTTTGCAATATCTGGTCAATAAGCTTGTGTTGGGGAGGAATATCTGTCAATGGCTGCTACTTTTTCAAGAATTCAAATTTGAGATAATTGTGAAGCCAGGACAGTTGAATGCTGTCCCTGATCATCTGTCTTGCATTGAAACAAGAGAAGAAACTACCAATATTGATGATGGATTTCCTGATGTGCAGTTGTTCCGGGTAGAGATCATAGATGACCATTATGCTCCAATAATTCTATTTTTGGCCACTGGATTTGCCCCAGAGGACCTTGTGGAAATTGAACCCAATAGATAGAACAATTACACTCACAAAATTGCTAATCAAACATGCAAAATTAACATCAAAGGAGACTGAAATTGGAGCATAACACTAATATGTATTGAATAAGTGTACAATAGCCAACCTTGTGAAGTAATAGGCTATTGAAATATATAATTACATGAGAGATTCGAATGCAGAAGGATTCCATTCGAAGAGGTCAAAAGGTAGGCTTACTAAATCTAGTCAAATCCCCCATAGGTGCATAAAGCAGTTTCCAAATCCATAAATATGCTCACAAATTGGCTAAGTAAAGTAGGAAAGCTAATGAGGTATGGAAAGACAACTCATACAAGATTTTATTAGGAGAAAACGAGGGAGGATGATGTGGGAAAAAAACAAGTCAACTACACCTAGTCTAGCTTTTCCTTTTTCCTTAATTCTCAATCAAACAGGCAGCTTTTCATAGTAGATATGTGCTTCGGAGGATCTGGAATAAAGAAGACATGCTAAAATGGGTTTCCAAGAAGTTTCCCAAGTTCTCCATGACTCAATTTTGGCATGTGTTGACTTTTAGGACATGTAGAAGGCAACTAGAATAGAGTGGAATCTAGGAGACTAGGTAATAAGACAAAAATGATTTAATTAATTTCTAAGGTAGGTAACTATGGGTTGATTTCTAACAGACTTGTCGACCAGTCAGAAGAAGCAATTGGTAGTGAAGGCTTTGGATTTCCAGCTTATTCCTAGGAAATTATACAAACTTGGACCAGATGAAATCTTGCGACAGTGCATCTTACTGCATGAGCAAGGACCTATTCTAGCAGAAGCACATGCAGGAATTGTAGGAGGCCACTATGGAGGAAGGGCTATGACGCGTTGGGCTATTGTGTCCTACTTTACATAATGATGTGGCAGATTATGCACAGTGCTGCGATGTCTATCAGCGCGTCGACAAACCATCACAGCGAGATGAGATGCAGTGTGTGCCACATGTAACTCTACAACCTTTTGATAAATGAGATGTGGAATTTTTGGGTTCAATTAATCCACCAAAAAAGAGGACTGGTGTGCGGTACATCATTATAGCAACTGACTATCTGACAACTTGGGTGGAGGCTGGGCCAGTTGTGGATTGCACTGTTGCCACAACGGCAAATTTCATATTTGAGAATATTGTGACATGGTTTGGATGTCCCAGGATATTGATGAGTGACCAAGGAAGTCACTTTATCAATCAAACAGTGCGAGCACTAACCGAGGAGTTGCAGGTGCATCATAAGAAAATCATACCATACCATCCGAAGATGAATGGGACTGTCGAGGCCTTCAACAAAATATTGGAAACCACTCTTAAAAAGGTATGTAATGCTAATTGTGACAATTGGGATTTGAAAATTATAGCGGTATTGTGGGAATATCGCACCACTTGTAAAATCCTGACGGGACAGACACCACTCAAATTGGTATATGGGCAAGAGGCAGTCATGCCTATGGAATACATTGTTACTAGTCTACGTATTTCTTCCACGACTAGCATGGATAATGCAAAAGCACTGGAGAGAACATCGCACAATTGATCTAGCTTGAAGAGGACCACTTTATCATAGGTTTCCACTACCGCATTAAGAAGGATCGACAGAAGGCGTGGCATGGTCGCCACATTAAGAATAAGCAATTTACACAAGGATATTTGGTGTTGTTATATGACAGTAAGTTCATGAAGCATCTAGGTAAGTTATAGATGCACTGGTTAGGCCCATATCTTGTTCATTCAATTACTTTTGGGGGTGCATTTTAATTACAACAATTAGATGGTGCGTTGTTGCTGAAACTTGTGAATGGCAACCGCTTGAAGCCCTATAGGACAAGGCCTTAGCCGCATGATGCTTGAGGCACTACGCAGTGTAAAAATACACACACACACACACACACACACACACACACACACACACACACACACACACACACACACACACACACACACACACACACACACACACACACACACATATATATATATATATATTAGGTGGATAGCAGCAAGGGGAGCACAAAGGCAGAGTATGCGCAAGGCTAGAAATCAGTAGCGCTATAAGGGAGACCACCTGCGACAGCTGCAGGGATGTGAGTTGGTCAAATCAGCAATAAAAATAGACACTTAAAGCAGCTAGCTAGCGGCGCTTGCTGAAGCGATGCGCATTTATGACCGATCGAACCGTTAGTGAGATGGGATTGTCGACGGATTTGGGGTCGTTAATGTCGGATTTGGTCATGATGGACATGGTAGATTTGGCAATGATGAGATTGGATCGATAATTGGATATAAGAAGTCATAGGATGCAGATGAAAGGCATTGTTCAGTTGAATTGACTGAAGTGTTAAGCTTAGTGTAGTAGCATAATTCTGTGCAATAGGCAATGAGTGACATTTCGAGCAGGATTGTTAGGATTGTAGAGTAAAGTTTTCGGTTGCATTGTGAGGATTGTAGAGTGTGGCATGATTAGCATTCCCAACACAGTCAATATTTTGAGCGACTAGGAATCCCCCATTCAACCCATGACAATTGGAGAAAAATTCATGAGCATGCCAATTGGATCCTCTTCGATCCCTAGAGGGAAGTAGAAGGCCCATAAGCCCAGTTCCACACCGCCATGGAAGAGACACACACACACTTGCGCTAGGGCGCAAGGGGAGGGAACTGCACATACTGGACCATCAAGCTCGGGAGCTATCGAGTTTGTGGCACCCAAGGGCATCTCTATCAATGATATCCTTGGATATGACATTCCACGCAGCCTAGGGCAAAGCCAAAGAAGCTCACAAAGAATAAGAGGTATCCGCCAAAGTTGTCACCGCTACCAGAAGGGACGACTTGCTTGGTGGACATCATACCCTCCTTGGTCAAGATGAAGTATGAAGACCATGATTTGTTTCTTCTGAAGGACGTAGCAGATGAACCTTACCAGTCAGTGCCTACAGTACTTGGTGTGCCTATCCATAGATTCCTCACCCATGGGTGCAGGGCTTGGATAAGTCTAGGTTGTTGGGGCTCATTAACATGTCTCATTTTGGGTGATTGAACAAAGCACATGCATGCATCAAACATATGTTGGTGTGCTTTCATGGTGGGACGCTATGGTTGGATGACCCTATTCCGGTCATGGTCGACCTAATTTCAGAAATTATGGGATTACCAAAGGCCGAGGAAGATCTGTCGTAGTATTTCAGAGGGTGGGACAATGACAAAAAGAATACCCAGTAGTTGAAGGAGAGATTTGGATTGTAGCGTGATGGCCGCTCCTATCGCATTGACAATATTATTGAGCGAGAAGTGCATATCGAGATGCGCATTTTGTCCAGGAAGATCATCAAGAAGAATTAGCTTATCCAATGCAATTTGGGTGTGGTTGGGTGTGCACAAAAATGCGCCAAGGGCATACAAATGAATTGGTCCCTATTTGTGTTAAACCAATTGCTAGAATATGTTGTCACCGCTCAGGAGGGGGAATGACATTTTTCCTATAGTTGGTTGTTGATTCTCATCACATTAGTCACATGGATGGAGCCGGAGGACTGCCAACCGATGTCAGTCGCTACTGTGAAGGCGTGCAAATGCGTACGGTAAAATAAATTATTGTGGGTCACGGAACCCAGTCAACAGATGGAATGCGTGATCCATTTTTGGGTTTATTGGGAAGTGTTGCAAGCCGTAGCCATCAAGGTTCCCCATTTATTCTATGCCACCGCATCCAAATATCAGAGGATCCTTCGGCTTGCTGTCGGGCCTCATTCCATTTATATCCATGCACGACGGGACCCTGACAAGCAATGGTTGCCTAAGGCCTACAAAATCATAGATGAAGAATTGGATTTCATCATTCAAGAGTGGTCAGATGAATGGCGCGAACCTATGAGCATGGAGAAGATATCTATGGGGCCGCCAGCAAATGCCCCTAATGAGCCTATCCGATCAGGGAAAGGTATCCATGAATCCGATGGAGATTCATCGTTGGAATATGATCCATAATCACAATGCATCTTAGAGGAGGAACGAACCAAAAGGTGCATGGAATTATACACGGGCAGCAGCTCCCGCTCTATGATGGAGAGACAACTGCAGTGACTCATCAAGGCTATCATGGACTCATCCGATGTCGCAATGCAAGCCATGTGTCAGTCCAACCAAGAATGGTTCATCGCGGTAAGAGCTAAGTTCGATTCTATTTATGCTGTTGTTTCAAAAACAACACGAGAGAGGGATGTGATGCAGGAATTCCCAGCAATTAGCACTGACCCGTGGGCTAGGAACGTTCAAGTTCCCCAAACTACAACCGACGTGGGAAGTACAAAAGTGAACTCATTATTGCAGCAGTTATCGAGCATTTTTTTTTATCTCAACAAGTTACCTACTCAGGTTCTAATACAGCTACAACAGGGTGTTGGCCAGGAGTTGGATGACAGGCAGAAGAAGCTTAGCGATGGGTACATGCAGTCGCAGGACATAGCTAAGAAGTTGCAGGAAGAAGCTGATGCGCTATGGCAGGTCAAAGAGCAACTTGTGGAAGAAAAGGCGCGGGATATTGCCACATTGAAGCAAGCGCAGGTGGAGCTGCAGCGGAAAGCCTCTGAAGAAATCACTGAGTTGAAGAAGGAGAAAGACTGCCTCATTGTCAAGAAAGCGCACGTCTATGCTAGTTGCAGTGCGGTTAAGCAAGCTTTTGACAAGGCGTGTCAACATATCTATGAAAGAATGGTGGAACTCACTACAATTTCTAAGGCCAAGCAACTTGGGGAAGTTATTTCCCAGCTCCAGTTGACCAACAGTCTGTTGAATTCCCTTATTTACCCCGAGACGCCACCTGAACAGATTGTCAAGCAGAAAAATACTATCGAAGAGATTGCAGCCCAATTTGAAGCTATGGAGCAGGAAGCAAAATGAATTACCAAGGAAATGACACGGTTCTGGAAAAGCGTCTTCTAGGACAACCAACTGGACCAATTGACCAAGCAAGCGCGGGAATCCGAAGCTTAGTTGATGACACGGAATACGTTGCTAAAAGTGATGCCTCTCATGTTTCAAATCATGCACTCTAAAGAGTTGAAGGACATGCAGCAGTGATCCTATAGAGCCCAAGAATGTCAGTGCAAGCGCAGCACCCAGCTAGGTGAATTCAAGGACATTGGCGTGTAGTTGGATGTCAAAGTAGTCTCTGCGCTGCCAATGGTACAAGAAGGAAGGAAGATGGTGGATAGCAAGGATGGGGAGGCACACCCATTGAAGCAGGACCTGATAAATTGTCAAGACATAGCTGAACAAGTCCAGCTCCAGGCTCGAGAGATCTCGCAGCACTTAGAGGACTTCAAGACCATGACGACGGAGTACACCCTGTCTACCTAACGTGGCTTGAGGATGAGCCACAAGACTTTTTGGGGGCCTGTTGGCAAGGGCTTGGGTAAGTGAGTTTCATAGCACCACGGAGGCTGAGCAAGCTCATGCGACACCGTGTGGGACCAAATCAGCGCGATAGACAGAGGAATAACCGTTTTTGAAATTTCTTATGCAATTTTGTACCATTTGACCACATTTTGTGGATATAGGTCACCATTTTGTTAGAAGTTAGTTAGAAGTGGACCTTGGATGTAAAGGCGCAAGCCTATATATAGAGTTAGAATTACAATTCTAAAGGGGGATCATGTAGATCATTGAGGTGAAAGATCAATCGATCTATCCATTTCTTGATCTGATTGTGATCTTGCTGCTTCATTTTGTTCTTGAGCATTTTTTGCTATGTCTATGTCGACCAACTCTTGAATCTTGGTTTATGATTAGTCTCCTATTGTGGAGAAGTACTGTATGATTTGGATCGGTTGCATAGAAGTAATATGATATGATGGATGTTGCCCTAAATTGATCTTGTCTCTTATTTCTTTCCTGTCTTTATGTGTTGCCATGTCAATGATGGATGTTTACTAAATCAATTGTATGAATGAATGAAACTGTTGTGATGAATAAGTGAATGATGCGATATGTTAGTGATCTGTGAGTTATACTGATAGATCTGTGATGAATGTTTTGATTCTGATTAACTATCTCTGAAGTATCTGATCATTATGTTGTTGAGTTTCTGATGCTCTATCCTTACTTTTTATTGTCAGAAACTTGGTTACGACATCTCTCCCTCAACATCTCGGGTGAGACTTCATCCTCTCTGTAGGTTTTGTCGGGTAGGGTCAAACTTGTCTGGGATGGTGCTCAGGGAGATCACGCTAGTTAGGCGTTGACAAAGTGGGAACCCCTGTCGACGAGGATTTGTTGGTGGGTTCCTCCAACATTGTCATGGTTCAATCATTGATATGTCTGTGTGTAGCAAGTATTGGTTTGTTATTTTTCAGAAATTACAATACCTACAAATTGTTTAACTATATTAGATTATAAATATAACAAGGTAATTATGTGATGTCGCATTAGGTACAAGCATTATAACCTCGCTATAATACCATTTATAACATCCCTTTGTAAAATTCCATTAGTAATTTTTGTGTTTAACTACAATCTTTCCTAAGGTGAAAAAACTTAAACCCCCAGCTCTTTATTTTCAAATATTGTGATTCAAGAAAGACGAGATTGATTTCTAGTACATATGCTTTACACATATGACTATGGAGTTAACTCGTGACTTAATTAGCTTCTATTCTAACCCCCTTCTTGTTTAAACACGGGTGATGAAAAGTATTGAGGTTAAAGGACATTAAAGTATTACTTCTTAAGGTTTCATCTACTCCAATATTCAACATTTGAACAAGATGGTGTAATTTGTTAACAAAGCATATTATGGTAATTCCAAGCTGAAGCAAGTGCTTAAGACTTAAGCCAAAGAATAAACTAATGTCGATGGAGCCTGCCTCATGAAACTCAGGTGTATATTGCACACAATTTCCAAGGCCAAGCGACTTGGGGAAGTTATTTCCCAGCTCCAGTTGACCAACAATCTGTTGAATTCCCTTGTTTACCCCGAGACGCCACCTGAACAGATTGTCGAGCAGAAAAATACTATCGAAGAGATCGCAGCCCAATTTGAAGCTACGGAGCAGGAAGCAAAAAAAATTACCGAGGAAATGACACAGTTCTGGAAAAGCGTCTTCCAAGACAACCAACTGGACCAATTGACCAAGCAAGTGCGGGAAGTCGAAGCTCAGTTGACGATGCTGAAGACATCGCTAAAAGTGATGCCTCTCATGTTTCAAATCATGCACTCTGAAGAGTTGAAGGACATGCAGCAGTGATCCTCCAGATCCCAAGAATGTCAGTGCATGTGCAGCACCCAGCTAGATGAATTCAAGGACATTGGCGTGTAGTTAGTTGTCAAAGCAGTCTATGTGCTGCCGACGGTAAAAGAAGGAAGGAAGATGGTGGATAGCAAGGCCGGGGAGGCACACCCACTGAAGCAGGACCTAATAAATTGTTGGGACACAGTTGAACAATTCCAGCTCCAAGTTCGAGAGATCTCGCAGCAGTTAGACGACTTCAAGACCAAGACGATGGAGTACACCCTATCTACCTAACGTGGCTCGAGGGTGAGCCACAAGACTTTGTTGGGGGCCTGTTGGAAAGGGTTTGGGTAAGTGAGTTTCATAGCACCACTGAGGCTCCGCAAGCTCACACGACACCATGTAGGACCAAATCAGCACGATAGATGGAGGAATAACCGTTTTTGAAATTTCTTATGCAATTTTGTACCGTTCGACCACATTTTGTGGATATAGGTCACTAGTTTGTTAGAAGTTAGTTAGAAGTGGACCTTGGATGTAAAAGCACAAGCCTATATATAGAGTTAGAATTACAATTATAAAGGGGGATCATGGAGATCATTGAGGTGAAAGACCAATTGATCTATCCATTTTTTGGTCTGATTGTGATCTTGCTGCTTCATTTTGTTCTTGAGCAGTTTTTGCTATTTCTATGTCGACTAGCTCTTGAATGTTGGTTTATGATTAGTCTCCTATTGTGGAGAAGTACTGTCTGATTTGGATCGGTTGCATAGAAGTAATATGATATGATGGATGTTGCCCTAAATTGATCTTGTCTCTTATTTATTTCATGTCTTTATGTGTTGCTATGTCAATGATGGATGTTTACTGAATCAGTTGTATGAATGAATGAAACTATTGTGATGAATAAGTGAATGATGTGATATGTTAGTTATACTGATAGATCTGTGATGAATGTTGTGATTTTGATTAACTATCTCTGAAGTATCTGATGATTATGTTGTTGAGTTTTCGATGCCCTATCCTTACTTCTTATTATTGAAAACTTGGTTCTGACATCTCTCCCTCGACATCTCGGGTGAGACTTCATCCTCTCTGCAGGTGTTGCCAGGCAGGGTCAAACTTGTCTGGGATGGTGCTCAAGGAGATCACGCTGGTTAGGCGTCGACAGAGTGGGAACCCCTGTCAACGAGGATTTGTTGGTGGGTTCCTCCAACATTGTCATGGTTCAGTCATTGATATGTCTGCGTGTAGCAAGTATTGGTTTGTTATTTTTCAGAAATTAAAATACCTACAAATTGTTTAACTATATTAGATTATAAATATAACAAGGTAATTATGTGATGTCGCATTAGGTACGAGCATTATAACCTCACTATAATATGATTTTTAACATCCCTGTGTAACATTCCATTAGTAATTTTTTTGTTTAACTACAATCTTTCCTAAGGTGAAAAAACTTAAACCCCCAGCTCTTTATTTTCAAATATTGTGATTCAAGAAAGATGAGATTGATTTCTAGTACATATGCTTTACACATATGACTATGGAGTTAACTTGTGACTTACTTAGCTTCTATTCTAACGCCCTTCTTGTTTAAACACGGGTGATGAAAAGTATTGAGGTTAAAGGACATTAAAGTATTACTTCTTAAGGTTTCATCTACTCCAATATTCAACATTTGAACAAGATGGTGTAATTTGTTAACAAAGCATATTATGGTAATTCCAAGCTGAAACAAGTGCTTAAGACTTAAGCCAAAGAAGAAACTAATGTCGATGGAGCCTGCCTCATGAACCTCAGGTGTATATTGCACACAACACATATTATGGTAAATTTAACTATTCATGTTACATGTCCTGAGGGGGAAAACTCCCTACAACTAGCGTTATTTACTGTTTTTAGGACGAGGCTGACGTTTATCTTTTACCTTTACTGGTTTTTACTTGCTATTAAGTTGTTCAGAAGAATTGAGATCTTTGTTCGACTCTCATGGCATCCATTACATTTTTTTAATATTGTAGCTTCACTTCACCTGAAAAGCGACGAAGATTAGCTCAAGTTTAGTTAGAGATTCATCTAGGTTTAAACGTTATCTGGTGTACATTACCGTCTATGGATATCTGGTGTTTGTTTTATGGATGTAGTTTGTAAAGGTTTCGAGCATAGGTGGATAAAGTTAATCTTTATACCTCAAGGTGCATTATATCAAAGAATTTAAAATTTTCCCTCACATATATGAGTTTTGCAGCTCCCAAATTTCACAATATAGGTATTAATAGTTGTAAGCTTTTCATAGTTTACGGTTTTCTTTCCCACAAGCATATTTTACCCATTAACTCATATATTTTGTGTCACAAGTTCTTATTGCAGGTAGTAGCAAGACATCACCTAATTGGACGGTCATTCGCAATTTTATTTGTAAGTCCCTATTCACTTTTCAGTCATGTCTGTAAGATATTCATTGGAAGAAATTACAAGGGATTCATTGGTGCTGCCAATATCTAAATATGAAGCAAAATAGTGGTGTTTGGTTTGCCTCATATTTCCATTACATTTTTGAAACTTAAGATTTGGGTTTTTAGGTTTGTTTAACCTAGAGGAGGTAATTTATGAGGCGTATAACAACATTCCACCTCGTTAATGTTTGGGTTTTTAGATCCTTATTTTATAATGAAATATACAATGGCTATATAAATCTGTTGGTTATCTTTTCCGGTTTCCTTACTTGTTTGACTGTGTTGGGAAAAAACCTTATTTAAAGATACTTTAATGTGTACTCTACTTTTTTATGGCTTTGGATTGCATGGTTACTAACAATATTTTGACTAAAAGAATGGTCCTACTTGTATGTCGTTAATGTTGTTTACTATTTAACATAAAATTGGTAGAGTTGTTCCCAACTATTGTTTTCTATATAAAATTTAATACATCTATTTGCCTAGGATTTAGTTTTTCAGTGAATATTTATGCTCTTATTCAATTATCTATCCATGTAAAGAAATAGCACATTTGTTTGCCTAAGGTTTTGTTTCCAGTCAAGAACTATGCTCTTATTTTTAATTGAATATGTAATTACTTATACATTTACTCTTTCACTCACAATCTAATCCTGTTTTTAGAGAAATAATAATCATCCCCAATCTTTAATTGGTTTAATCATTCCAATTATTTGCATAGATACATTGTAAATAAATGAGTAAAAGTTTCAGTATTATCGTCCATGTTATTTGTAAAAACATAAATTAAAACATAACTTATATTCATAACTAAAAAGGGTTTAGTTTACTAGAAAACATATATGCCTCTAATATGGAATTCAAAGTTAACAACCATGCACTACCCATCTTTAGGAACCTCAAAACGTTGTAGTCTACAAGATTTCCACCCCCTTTCCCAGAACCCTCAGTTTAAATCTCATTTCATACAACTCTAAGTTGCCACCAGTTAAAATAGAGAGATTTAATTATTCCACAACCTAGCACCTTAACATGCTCACTAGAAGTTCTATTTCATAACCTAACATCTATCAAATGCTCTCTGGTAGCTCTGTGTTATTTCACATAAATCACTTAGATCCTACACCCAATGGTGATCTCTAACAGTTCTCTTTTCCTTTCTTTCTCTTTTTTGCATGCCATCTTTTTCTTCCTTGCCTAGGACTTCTAATAGATAATAACTAACTCTCTCTATTGCACGCCACTTGTCTTCGTAAATATGGTTGAGGATTTATTTACTGCTCTAAACTCATGTTTCTTTTGATTAACTGCATGACTACCTAACTTCCGTATCCAAATTTTTACAAAAGAAATAAACTTCTATAAATTAATAATTTATGTTACATGGGTAAAACTTTAAATGAAAATGCTTTTAAATGTTATGAGGGGTATTACAAAATATGCAACTAGGTTGATAGTAACAACATTTAAAAAATCAAGTTGTAGTAATTTTCTAATGGTCTAAATCTCATCAAATATTCAGTAACTAATGACCTAAATTTAATACTATCAATTTGTTTAATATTGGGACATGAAATTAATTTGTGAAAAGATTTATATTGTGTATATTATTATAAAGAAATAAATGTTGTGCTACATGAGACCACGGTCTTGAATATATTATGAAATATTCATGAATTATTTGGGTATCGATCTCCTAAACTTTTATGTGAATATTTAAAAGGACAGCTAAAACTGAATGTTACATGGTTGCACAAAGAACCACAAATCTTAGATTATTGAAAAGATTCAAGGGTTGGAAAAACTAAGTAGAAGTGAACTGGAATTTCGGATTTCAGCTTTCTTGTATGTGAGAGGGATATATTTTAGAATTTTTCATTAAAAAAACTTCACTTGTTTCGTAACATTTGAAGATATTTTTTTTAATAAAGGGTGAGTAGTTAGATGACAAGGGTAATTAATTTTTTTCTTGTCAAAGTTGATTTGAATTGATAGTTATATGATTTTTCATTAATTTTAAAATACTTTTGATGTGGAAAATTGAGGTCATGGACTTGTAGGGTCCATTTAGGGATAATATTTTTTCATTAATTTTAGTATTTTTTGAAGTGCAAAATTGAAGTCATGGACTTGTGGGGTCTTTTTAGGGATATATCTTATTTTTTTAAAATTAGGGTTCTAAAACATGGAGAGGTTATTTTAGGCATTACAATAATTATTTTGGGTATAAAATGTGCAAACAAAGTTACTATCCATTTGACTTTATTCTAATTTCAAATAATTCAAAGCGCCCCTCAATAAGAGTTTGCGTGATAAAGTTATGTATCCCACAAGTTGATGTATGGCTTGACCACTATAATACCAAGTGGATTCCATGTCAAACTGGCCCATTACTCACATGTACAGTTAGTAATGCATAGAATTTTAGAATTGTTAAAAGTGTCTAAACATTTAACCGTAGTGGAGAGTTGGGGCATGCAGAAACTCTAACCCTATAGTATAATAACATGTTAAACAACGGGTAGGTTTATTCCTAATGTATAAATAAACTATTCTGAAAAATAGATGATATTTTTACAATGTTTACTATAACTCCATAGTGATTCCATCTTTGTTTCTATTTAAGAAAAAATAGAAAAGCATATCCCTCGTTTTCTTATTAGGATTTTAGACGTTGAATTGCACATCCCTCTTTTAGTGATTCTAATCTAATTTACTTGATTAGGATATTTATCTAAAAGAATGACAAGTACAACAATACATCAAAGATACACAAGAAACATAGATTTTCATCAGGGAAACCATAAAGGAGAAAACTCCACAAACTTCCTTAGAATATTGTCACAAAGACAAGATCACAAGATGGTCTAACCCAAGAACAATATGTCTTCTGCAACTCTCTCTCTTCCTCCTCATTGTACTCTCTCTCCTAATGGGCACACAAGAGAGCGAATGAGTGTGTGTCAAATGAGAAGGGTGCCTCCCTATTTATATTCTTTTGTTGAGTAACAAACTCAACTAACTAGGTCGATCAGGTAGCCTTTGGGGACGACCTACCTAGGAATACACAATGTACATTTTCCTTTATTTAACTTGGGGATTATTGCCCCAACTTACAATAGAGGGTTTACCTCAATGACCATACATAATGATGACATCTCAAAATTAGGGAAGCACATCTATGATGGGGGTACACCAATATACAATAGTAATATATATCATAATATATTCTGAAGTTACAATTACAACAACACTCCCTCTTAACTAGGAAGGTATTCTCTCGCCACAATCATTAACACATCTGGTCATCATCCCTGAGTCATCATCATCACTGCTTCCATTGTTCTCTTCTTGTTCAATCCATCGCATCTATGTGTCATAGGAATTTTCTACAGAGCCACCCCTTTTTCATGTTTGGTGTATGCTTAGTTCTCATCCAGTTCATCATCACATCTTCGAGTAAGCCATCCTGTAGGTACATTCAAGGACCTTCTTTACATTTCCACTACAATAACCTGTGTTTCATACCTTCTTCTAGTAATATCCATATCATATCTTTTGTCCTACACACAAAAAAACAAAACACATAGAGCTCACCCCAGATGCATACCACCTGTGTTCTATCAACATAGGAACATGTCAAGATGTCACCAAGACAAACCTGCATCTACCACTACCGCAGTAATAAGGATTAATCTGCCCTTGGGGAAAAACCAATGTGAAGTCAACTTTTCCACCTTCCAACTAAGCTTTTTTAAGATTCGGGCCCAATCCCCTTTTTATAAGCATTTGGGTTCAAGTGGAAATCTAAGTATTTGATACCTGAATCCAAGGCTTCCAATTTATAAGGAAAAATATGAGTAATAGATTCTGTAATCAATTGATCACTATAATTAAAAGAGAAACTAGATTTATGAGAGTTAATATTCATACAAAAAACCCCACAAAAAATGTCAATGATATCCCTCACATGCTGCTAACCCACTAAATTGTCATCGCCAAATATTGGTACATTATCAACATAGAGAAGGTGAGTAATAAAAAGAGTTCTAGTCACCTTGATCCCTGTGAAAATACCTTTTTCCTTGGCATCAAGGATCAACCAACTCAAACCATCAATTTCCAGAATGAAAAGATAGGGTGATAGAGGACACCTTTTTTTATGCCTCTATTGCCTTTGAAAAAAGTAAAAGGTGACCCATTGATTAATATAGTAAAGCTGACCGAGGAGATGCATGACATGATTCACTTGGTTAAATCAACAAATAGTCCAATATGCAAGAGAATAATCCATATAAATTACCAATCCAATCGATCATAGGCATTTTCTAGGTCCAATTTTAAGATAAAGGAAGTGAGCTTTTTTTGTTTGATCGAATGTAAACATTCTTGTGTTGTACAAACAGCATCCAAAATCTTTATGTTAGGGAGGAAACAATATTTCTCATTTGAGATATGAAAATCAAGCTGAGGTTTGATCATGTCAGCTATAATCTTGGTGATAATATTATAAAGTAAATTACATAGAGAGATCGCTATGTAATCGTTGAATCATATTGGTCTGTCCCTCTTAGGTATTAGCATGATAAAAGTTGTATTTAGGCAGTTGGGAACCAATCCCTGGAGTCGGGTGAATTCAATAGCCTCAGTGAGTTTGTCACCCAACAAGTCATAAAAATGCAAGTCATAAAAATGCAAGAAGAATTCCGCAGTCTAGCCATCAAGCCTGTACTTTTGTCCACAAAAAATCCCTTGAGCGTCTTGAGGATGTCCTCCAATGTTGTATCCCTTATGATTCCCTCACGGTCTTTATCATCAAAATTTCGGGGAAAAAAACTTGTTAATATTCAGTTGATCGGCAATATTGGTGGTGTGCTCATCCATATACACTTTCTAGAAAAGGGTCCTAACTATCTGTTTGACAGATCTATCATCACAAATAACATTGTCCCCTTCAACCTACAAATCCCAGACAACATTATAAAGTCTTATACTATTAGAAACATTGTGAAAGATTTGTTTATTTCCATCCCTCGCCTTAATCAAAGTAGCGCGGCTCTTCTAACAGATTGTTTCTTCCTTCTGCAGGAGGAGTTGTTGTTTTCTACAAGACAAATAGTGAAATCTAGCAATGGTTACACTGCTGAAGTTTCTCTCAAGGATCATCTCATATACCAGATGAATATCCTCACCGATCTTCGCCAGTACTTGATCATTCTCCAGTTTCTTTTGTCTCATTAGTTTATGAATCAATCTCGTGTTTTTTTGGAAATTACCATGGAAGAGCATACTTATGAGTTGGTACTGAATAGATGTTTATTATCTATGTCTATGCCTATGTTTAGATTTATTAGTTAGATAGCCGTTTTCATGAATATTGTGCTTGATGTAGTCTAAATGATACATGTTTTATGCAGATACATGTTATATGCAATTGTTTTTTTATGTTTATAAATAACAATTTTATATTTCTTATTTATGTATATTTATTTTGAACTTAATGAAATTTAAATTTTGTTATATTTTTATTTTATTTCTATTATTATATTTGTATTTATTATGGAGTAATTGAAATTTAAAGTTGTGAGATTTTTTTTTAATTTATATAAAATTGTTTNAAGAAAAGGATAAGTGTTTGAAGGTACTTGATCATTGATTACATCAAGATTATATATATATATATATATATATATATATATATATATATATATAACATGGTATTTATGATAAATGTTGTTGGAAAGCATGCACTTCTAGCTCAAAAGGATTATCAAATTTAAACTTATGATTTCTCACTAATTTTCACCTTGAAATTGATTGATTCAAATTGATTGAAATATGTAACATTCCATTAGTATTTTTTTAAAACTAAATTCTTTCCTAAGGTGAAAGAACTTAAACCCCCATCTCTTTATTTTCAAATATTGCGATTCAACAAAGACGATATTTCTTTATGGTACATACGCTTTACAGATATGACTGTGGAATTAACTCGTGACTTCTTAAGGTTTAAACGTAGCTGATGAAAAGTATTGAGGTTAAAGGACAATAAAGTATTATTTCTTCAGGTTTAATCTAATCCAATATTCAACATTTGAACAAGATGGTGTAATTTGGTCACAAAGCATCTTATGGTAATTCAAACTTGAAA
The DNA here is from genome assembly GCA_001517045.1 of Pseudotsuga menziesii. Classification (NCBI taxonomy): domain Eukaryota; kingdom Viridiplantae; phylum Streptophyta; class Pinopsida; order Pinales; family Pinaceae; genus Pseudotsuga; species Pseudotsuga menziesii. Next base: position 481,080 of record LPNX010710380.1, on the reverse strand, counting down.
CATGTGCTTAAGCCTTAAGACAATAAATAAACTAATGTCGTTGGAGCTCACCTCATGAACCCCAAGTGTATATTGTACACAATACATCTTATGGTAGATTTAATTGCTCATGCTACAACTCCCGAGGAGGAAAATTCCCTACAATTGATGTTATTTACCCTTTTTAGGACAGGGTTGAGGTTTATCTTTTCCCTCTACTGGTTTTTACTTCCTATCAAGTTGTTCGGCAGAACATAGATCTTTGTTCAACTCCCATGGCATTGATTGCACTTGTTTTTTTAAATATTGTAGCTTCACTTCACGTGAGAAGCAACAGAGATTAGCTCCAGTTCAGTTAGAGATTCATCGAGGATTAAACATTATCCAATGTTATGTTTTCATCGACTGCATTCTACATTACCACCATCTGTGCATATGTGGTGTTTGGTTTATGGATGGATTTTGTAAAGGTTTCAAGTACAAGCGGCTACAGTTAATTTTTATACCTCCAGATGCATTACAGCAAAGAATTTGGAATTTTCCCTCACATATCAAGGTTTTGAAGCTCGTGAATTTCACAATAGTTGTAAGCTTTTCACAGTTTATGATTTTCTTTCCTACAATCATATTTTACACATTAACTCGTTTATTTTGTGTCGCAGGTTATTATTGCAGCCAATAGCAAGACATCACCTAGTTAGACTGTCACTTGCGATTTTGTTTGTAAGTCCCTGTTCACTTTCAGTCATGTCTGTAAGAGATTGAGTGGAAGAAATTACAAGGGATTCATTGGTGCTACCAATATCTGAATATGAAGCAAAATAGTGGGGTTTGGTTTGGCTCATCTTTCCATTATATTTTTTTAACTTAAGAGTTTGGATTTTAGGTTTTTTTAACCTATAGGAAGTAATTTCTAAGGCGAATAAAAGCATTCACCCTCGCTAATATTTGGGGTTTTAACTACTTGTTTTATAACAAAATATACAATACCTATGTAAATCCTTTGGTTAACTCCTTACTTGTTTGATTGTATTGGGAAAAACCATTTCTTTAAAGATAATTGAATGTGTATTCTACTTGATTATGGCTTCGACTTGCATGGTTAGTATCAATATTTTGACTAAAATAATGGTCCTATTTGTATGATAGGTGAAAACATGAAGTTGGGAAACACTTTTGCTTGTTTTTTGACAAAACAAACTGCAATTTTTTTTGTTTTTCAACTTCAACCCCTTCAAGCCCATATATCCCCAAGGAATTTCACCTTGAAGTAAACACACAAGTTTTAGATAATTGAATTACCTACGTACTCATATATAGTTTTTTAAATTATCGAGATATAGTGGGGAAAATTTGGTGTCCACCAACGACATACACTTTAAAATTTTAAGTATGAATAATGAGTGACCTGTGTGAGCCACATTTTTCTTAGACATAGTTATTCATTTTAGGGAAACACAAATTATACTCATAATATACACACATTACACTTGTGCATGGACTATATGTTGAGGATTTTCAGACTTATACACTAATTTTTATTATTTATCGAAATAACATATGTACAAAAAATGGTGCCTTATTGACACATGTTTTTGTCTTCGCATTTTCTTTCAAATATGACTCTTGTCAAATAAACTAAACCCACCCTTTTGAAGAGGACATTGCAAGGAGAATCCTTATGATATTTTATATTTTTTTGGCTTCGTCGTTGTGATGATATTGAATTTTCATTGTGACTGATTTTTAAGTCAATAAATTTTTTAATGATAAAGTTTAGAAAAAATAGTAAAAAATAGAAATCCTAAATGAAATTCAAAAATTTTTATATTATGAGAAAGTAGACTAAATGATGAATCTACTGGTATAAAATCCGACATGTAATTCTCATGTTTTGCAGTGTTTCCGCCTTGTTAAACTGACACATTTATGAATACTGCAGAAATGGTGTTGGAATTGTTGACCAGAAACCTTCAACCGAGAAATGTCTCAATCAAGAAATATAAAATACCTCGGGCGGGATTTATTCCCACTCTAAAATTAACCTGGATTTAATTAAAACTCTCGGTCGAAAGTTATTCCCACTATAAAATTAAACCAGAGTTAATTAAAACTCTCATATGAGAGAATTTTAATCATGGTTAATTTCCCGTCCGAGAAATATTACAACTCTCATCCAAACACATATGTTGATTTTTTTCTCGGCCAACAAACCGGAAATTATAACAAAAAAAAGCAAACTGTCACAAAATTGTTTCCCAACTTCATGTTTTCACCCTGTCAATGTTATTGTTTTTTACTTTTAACATAAAATCAGTAGATTTATTCCCATATATCATTTTCTGTATAAAATGTAATACATATATTTTCATAAGGTTTAGTTTTTTAGTCAATATTTGTGCTCGTATTCAATTATCTATCTGCGTAAAAGAAATAATGTATTGGTTTTCCTAGGGTTTTGTTTTCTCTCAAGAACTATGCTCTTAGTCATAATTGAATATGTAATTACTGATACATTTACACTTTCAGTCACTATCTAATCTTATTTTTAGAGAAATAATAATCATCCCCAATCTTTAACCGGTTTAATCATTCCAATGATTTACACAGATACATTGTAAATAAATGACTAAAAGTTTCAACATTTCCTTCCATGTTATCTGTACAAAAATAAATTAAAACATAACTTATATTCATAACAAACAAGGTTTAGTTTACAAGAAAACATATATAGCTCTAATATGGAAATCAAAATTTAACAGCCATGCACTGCCTAGCCTTAGGAACCTCAAAACTTTGCAGTATGCAAGAGTTTCACCCCCTTTCCAAGAACCATGAGTTTAAATCTCACTTCCTAGAGCTCCAAGTTGCCACCAGTTAAAATAGAGAGAGTTAATTATTCAAGAACCTAGCAACTTAACATGCTCACTGGAAGTTCTATTTCAGATCCTAACATCTATCATATGCTCTCTAGTAGCTCTTTGTTATTTCACGTAAATCACTTAGAGCCTACACCCAATGGTCATCTCTCACAACTCTCTTTTCCTTTCTTTCTTTTTTCTACATCCCATCTTTTTCTTCCTTGCCTAGCACTTTTAATGGATAATAACTATCTTTCTCTGTCACTGGCAACTTGTCTTCATAAAATTGGTTGAGTATTTAGTTACTACTCTAAAATCAAGTTTCTATCAATTAACTACATGACTGCTTATCCTTCGTATCCGGATTTTTACAAAAGAAATAAACTTCTATAAATTATTAATATCTGTTACATGAGTAAAACTTTAAATGAAAATAGTTTTAAAAGTTACGATAGGGTATTACAACCCTCCCCTCCTAAATTTTTTTCACCGTCCTCAATTACTATTCAATTTTATTATAGTCTTGAAATAAAAAAGGATAACCTTTTTTCATAACATTCTCTCTTTCCCAAGTAGCTTCCTCTGGGGTGTAATGTTTCCATTGAACTTTAACTTGCATGATAGTTTTCCTCCGAAGAACCACCTTTCTCCTCTCTAGAATGTACATCGATTCCGCGTGAAAGTCTCCCTCTGATTCCACCTATACATTATTCCAATCGATAATATGAGATTAATCATCTATATATTTTTTTAATGAAGAAACATGGAAAACATCATGAATTCTTATGTATGGAGGTGGAGCCAATTGATATGCTACATGCACTATTCTAGCGAATATTTAAAAGTTCCCATATATATGGGTGCAATTTTGGCATATAATCATGTTATTAGCATATTTTTCTTTGGTTTGACTCTTAGAAATACACATTCCCATACATTGTATTCTTTAGTTGTTATCTTCCTGTCTCCATAATGTTTTTGCATGTCATGTGTTGCTTTTAAATTTTGTTTTATTTGGCGTACCATTTTCTCCATCTGTGCCAACATATTTGGTCCTAAAAGCATTCTGTCTTCAATATTACACCAACTCAAGGGTACTTTACAGCTTATGTCATACAAGTACACTTTAAAAGGACTCATCTTGAGGGAAGCTTTATAATTATTATTATACACAAATCCCACTAAATGAATATAGTCCTCCCGTTTTACCTGGTTGATTCATTACATACATCCTTAGCATATATTATAATATATGATTTACTCATTCAATATGTATATCTATTTGAGGATGATAGGTTGTACTAAATTTATCTTTGTATACATACCTTTGAATAGTGATGTCCAGAAATTTGAGGTAAATTTTGCATCTCGATGAGTGATAACTATTTTCGATATTCCATGAAGTCTAAAAATCTCTTTCATGAATATATTCGCAATGTTTATGGCTTTATAAGTTGATTTTACAAGTATAAGATGTTGATGTATTTGTAACTTCAGAAGATATTATGATGTATATTATGATTGTATGTTGTTGTACTCCCATTGGGAATGTGTGTTACCCCTTTACGGGATGTCTAAATTGTGTCAAGACCTTGAGGTAAAACCTCTGTTGTAAGTCGGGGAAACAGTCCCCATTGTAACATCATGTAACATGTAATTGTGGTCTCTCTAGGAGAAGTGGGCCCCATGTGAGATGACATGTAGACTCGAGTCTTATATTTGGTCAGTGACTTGAAAGGGTATAAATAGGGAGACACTCTCCCTCATTTATACATACCTCACACACTCTCTAAGGCGTTGGAGAGAGAGAGACAATCATAGGAGGAGAGAAAGATAGCTGCAGAACCTTTCTTATTACTGCTTTTGATCATCTTACTATTCTGAAGAAGTTTGCGGTGTTTTCTCCTTTATGGTTTCCCCGATGAAAATATTTGTGTCTTGTGCATGTTTTACATCTTATGCATTTTTTTTTTTACTTGTTATTCTTTCATATAAAGGTCCTAGATAATCTAATCATATATTAAGAAAATCTAACATAGTATCATAGCCTCTCTCAAAGAAGGCACTATGCAGCTGCGGGAACTAGGGCTTCCTAGTTGAAGGTGCTCTCTCCACAGATCACCAAGCAAGAAGAGCTAGTCTAAATTGCCTCACTAGGGCGCATCTATTCATGGTAGCAGTTTCTAAATCAGAGAAATTTCACTGTGTAGCCAAAATACAACTACAATGACAGCTAATGGAAATTAGGGTTTCATGCCTAAAAACCCTAGAAGACTGAATTTATTCATTCTATATCTTTCGCTATAACGCGAGATTGGAGAAGGATCAAGAGCTCAAACTTCTATAGGACGAAGATAAATTAGTTCTGTACACTATGTAAACGTTTTAGCCTCAGATTCACTATACTTCAGGAGATATGGTTCCTCCAAATAAGGGTTCCATCCTCCTCCAGAATATAGTCATAAACAAGTGATCTAGGGAGATTTTCTATATCACGGGCTAGGAAGGTCCAAACAAAATTTAGGGAGATGTTCCAGGTAGGGAACGGACTTTAGTTTCCATGGTACGTCTTTCATACTTAGAATGTGAAACAGTGACATGTAAAAGTCCATACAATTTCGCTATGCTGAATAGTCATCTTGGGAAACTCAGTATAAGTACCACTTGGAGAATCCATTTCTGCTCTAACCTGTGAAGTGGGAAATAATACCTATCAGGTTATAACACTGAGAAGTTTTAGAATTTAAGGATCTGAAATTTGTATATACAATAGAATCAATATCAGTTAGTTCCGAAGAAGGAATTGGAAAACTAGGGCTTCCTATTCTAAGAGCTTCCCTCCATTTTTTTTAGAGAAGGAGTACATTGGAAAGCTCACCTTGAATAGGCCCATATTTCTATCCAATTATAAGTTTGAAATTCCAAATTTTAAAAATTAGTATTTCTCTGACAAACCCTAGATCGACCAGCTCTGGAACCAAGACAAACACCTCATATCGGTAAGATATAATTTTTTTCTATTTACATTTGAGGCTCTCCTTTCAAAATGACTAATCACACCAGCTTGGTGAAAATCTTGGTGAATCTGACAACTTCCAAGTATGGAAGTATAGGACCTCCATGATCCTTGAATAAATTGACTTGGATCAGTATTTCAGTAAGGAAGTTCTAAGAGCCAAAGGGAGATGATGGTAAGGCTAGAGCCAAGAGAATCATTGCATATTATATTAAAGATCATCTCATCCCTCATGTGTCATCCTTGAAGACACCAAAAGGAATTGTTTGATGCTATGATGAAGAAATCAAAGAAGAATAAGATATTGTTATAACCACCTTGAATGGCCTCCTAAGATCATGGGATTCATTCATTCGAGGAATGTGTGCTAGAAGGAAGTGATTACCCTTAGTAGACTCTGGGAAGAGTGAACACAAAAAGAAGCTCGACTCATAATAAGAGAAAAGAAGCAACTGAAGATCAAGCTCTGTTATCAGAGAAATATACTGAAGCAGACTCAAGCTAGATCTCCCTAGTCCAAGTGGATCTAGAACAAATCAAATACGTAATACAACCTACTTTCCTAGATCAAATATAAATGCAAGTTAACATATAGATCGCTTACCTACAATATGCAAATCATTTTCTCTCTTTGTTGATCCAAGCTCCAAATCCTTCAGATCTTCAACTGCAAAACCCTGTAAAGCAAGTGGAAACAAGAAAACAGTACATGTGTATCCAAACATGAATTTATCTAAGCTAACAGTTAATGAATAAATCTCTAAACATCATCAACACAATAACATTTATGGAAAGAGATTTGTATTAATGTAATCAAGAAGATCCATATAATTACATAGGAGATAACATCAAAACCTAGCCTTAACGCTGCAATATTCCATCCAACAATCCAATCCAAGGCTAAGCCTTCAAAGCAAGCTAGTAAGACTCCCAATGGATGATAGGGATCACCTAGAAATTCCACCAGCATAATAGTACCATAGTCCTTCCCCCTTTCACAATGGAGAGAGGGTTTAATTTATAAGGCTAAAGAGATAGAGTAGGTTTAGGATTAGGGGGAGGGGTATAAGGGATCTTCCCCATAGGTTAGGAATCGAATGCCACCTTACCTATACAATAGGAATAATCCTCCACCTCATCCAACTTCGATGAGGGCCTCAAAACCATGTTTTTTCCCTCGAAACACCATCGACGCACTTAGCAGGAAGGGAAAGAGCACCATCGGCACTTCTAGCATGAAGGGAAAGAGCACCAACCTTCCTAAAGAGGGAAAAAAGGCAGAAACAACCTCAATATCAATCAAATTTAGAAGAGGGAAATTTGAGGATTAGGAAAATGGTTGACACATGGATCAAGAGGACAATATTTCGGTGTAACAAGATCTCATGATTCAAAGAATATCCCTCAAGCGATGAGGAATATTAAGGACTTAATTCTTGAAGAACCTCTTATCCATATTAGCATTTGTATAAGAAATGATGTTGTTGTGAATGAAGAATATGATGAAGCTGAAGACTCAAGAAGGAGTCCACCCACAAAACAAATAAAGATATGTATTCAATTGTCATTTCATGAGATTGTTTGGTTATGCATTTGTTTATATTCAGTTGATGTGTTATGCATGTTTGAGTATTTGCATTTATACTATTGAATCGCACATGATGGGTAAAAATTCAATGATCTTGTACAACATTCCATTACTACTTATCTATATTGAAACCCATTTGCTGGAATATTAGGAGTAGTAGACACTCTTAATAACATTAGGGTAGAATGCATCTAAAAGTTATCGCATGTATAAATGATATGGATGAATGTTGTAGCAGTGGATAAAATAGTCGCATAGCTATGTGACATATATTTGTCACTATTAATATCTTTTGGAAATTATGATATGTTTCTAATCATGCAAATGAACTTGAATTGTAGATCATGCCAAAGAACAAGTAATGACAGTTCAAAAGAGGAACCTGAAGCTTCCCGAGTCAAAGACACCATAACGAAAGAAAGAGATTCAGAGGAATATAACGAGAATGGTTGATCCACCTCGATAGATGAAGACCACCTTGGGACCGATAAATAATACAAGATGAAGAATAGTATTATGATACTTCCAAAGAAATAAAGAGGCCTCAGACACAATCTAGTTATGTGACACTGTTGAGCGACGTCATTGATGCAGAGCCTTCTAGCTATGAAGAAGTAGATAAGAAGAAAGGGAAGGAGACTATGATCAAAGAGTACCAGTTCAAGAAGAATGATGTTTAGGATGTGGTGTCGAGACCTGAAGGGAAGTCCATAGTGTATTCCATATGGATCTACAAGATCCAACATGCAGTAGATGGAAGCATTGTGGGATACAAGGAAACATTTGTAGCACAAGGCTTCTCATAGAAAGAAGGCATAGACCATTAAGAGACATTTGCACCAGTGATGTGGTACACTTCCATTATATCCATATGTACAGGTATGAGATGGGAGATACACCAGCTGACATCAAGATAACATTCTTTAATGATGTAGTCAAGGAGGAAGTATATGTAGAGCATCCACCGAGAGTTAAGACACATGACAGGAAGACTCATGTGTGCAAATTAAAGAAGGCATTGTACAAGCTCACATATGGGTGCGAGAAGAAATTTTCAACAAATTTCAAGATATAGGATCTTGCTATCCAGTGACCCTAGATGGATACATAGAATATTAGTATTAGAGGAAGCTACTTGTCACTCCATTATAGAACTTTTCAATACATATAGTATGAAAGGAAGAGGGAGAATGATGCTCCACTTGAGAGGGAGTGACTGCAGAAGATCCTGAGGTTCGACATGGTACGATGGGATGTATAGCTCACTGATGGCTCTAGGATTTACTATGAGTAAAGCAGATTCCAACCTTTACTTCAAGGTTGAAGGAAGAAGACTAGTGATGCTCCCTTTATATGTCGATGACCTGTTCCTGAGAGGAAAAGAGGAACTCATTAAAGATGTAAGAAGGAGACTTGCTGCCAAGTTTGAGATGAAGAACTTGGGTATGATGCACTAATTTCTAGGCATGGAGGTGTGGTAGAGTGCAGATGGAATCTCCCTTGTACAAGGGAAGTATGTAGTGGAGATCCTAAGGAGGTTCAGGATGATGGACTGCAAGGCCATGGAGACACCTGTGACATCGAACCAGAATCCATTGAGTGATTCTTCATCAGAGATGATTTATGCCATGATGTATCATCAGATGATTTATTCATTGGTGTGCCTGACGAATACAAGACTAAACACATGCTTTGTTGTGAACGACCTAACTAGTTCCTAGCGGATATGAGATATGCTCACCTGGTTGCAAAGCATGCAGTGAGGTACCTAAAGGGTATAGTTGAGTATGGGCTCAAGTATGATATGAATCAAAAGACTAACCCGCATGGTTATGTTGATTTGGATTTGTAGCACCACTGAGAAGAAGAGCACCTTGGGTTGCTTCTTCAGTTTGAGACCCAGTTTGGGATACTGGTTTGGCAGGATGTAGTCTTGCATGGCGCTGAGTACAACCAAGGGAAAATATGTTGCCACTTGCTCGGCTATTTGTGAGGTAGTATGTTTCTTTTGAAAGATACTATTTTATTTGATTGATCTGACTTACATTTTTGTATGATGCAGAGAGAAGGAGTGAAGCTCCAGTATGTGATCCAGATCGAGATATCTCGAAAGAGGGAATGATGATTTATAGCATACTCGGCGAGATAGGTTGTCTAAGCATAAAATACTAGTGAATCTCATAGGTTGCTCAGACATAATCAGTCATGTAGGTTGTCCTCGAATGTAATCAGTCCTGGTGAAGCTCATAGGTTATCCTTGAATGTAATTAGCCTTGATGTGATTCTATGTTAGAAATGGCCAAAGTCAAGTTCAAGTACTTCAGAGAGAATCTTGGTGTTATTCATATCGAGGTTTCCTCCAAAGGGAAGTGATGAGTCTATAAGAAGCAGATACACATGAGCCTTTCCGACATGGTGGTAGGATGGGCTTCCCATGGTCGGATGTAAGTGATGGAGCCTTTCCCAGATGGTAGTAGGTTTTTCCTACCATGCTGGTGAATGTGATTTTTGTGTTATGTGTATCTGGGATTTGCTCCGTGAGACGATGAGATGATCTGAATATGATGAGGTTACACAAGTATTGCAAGGCATGTAATCACTTATGGGATGCTCCTTCAGATTTTGTAGTGGCATATAATCAGTCATGGGAGATCTTGTAGGTTTTGCAAGAGGCATATAATAAGTCATGAGATGTACCTACTTGATGGATTCTCCTAGAGATGATGAAGAACTACACAAAGGGCTAGGCCTACATCCAGCATGAAAAAGGGATGGCACTGTAGATGAATACCTAGCATAAGGCTAGGTCTACATCCATCATGAAAAAGGGTTGGCACTGTAGATGAATACCTAGCAAAGGACTAGGCCTACATCCAGCATGAAAAAGGGTTGGCACTGTAGAAACTTATGATGACAGATAGTATGGTATGATGATTAAATTATAAGAACATGATGGAAACAGCTATGATCAAGACTCTATGACTCCGTGATGATGATGATGCAATGAAGACCTAACCATATGTGTTGATGACTATGTAGAGAGATAATACCTTCCTAGTTAAGAGGGATTGTTGATGTATTTGTAACTTTGGAAGATATTATCATTATTTGTTTTCTAACCCCCATTGGGGATGTTTGTTACCCCTTTACAGGATGTCTAAATTGTGTCTAAACCTTGAGGTACAAACTCCATTGTAAGTCGAGGAAATAGACCCCAGTGTAACATCATGTAATATGTAATTGTGGTCTCTCTAGGCGAAGTGGGCCCCATGTGAGATGACATGTAGGCTCGAGTCTTATATTTGGTCAGTGACTCGAAACAGAATAAATAGGGAGGTGCTCTCTCTCATTTATACACACCTCACACACTCTCTAAGGTGTTGGAGAGAGAGAGAGACAGTCATAGGAGGAGAGAAACATAGCTGTTGAACATTTCTTGTTACTGCTTTTGATAATCTTACTATTATGAATAAGTTTGTGGGGTTTTCTCCTTTATGGTTTCCCTGATGAAAATATTTGTTTCTTGTGCATCTTTTACATTTTATGCATTTTGTTGTACTTGTTATTCTTTCAAATAAAGATCCTAGATAATCTAACCAGATCTTAAGAAAATATAACATAAAATGTGTTGATTTACTTAACTTATCTACTACAACCATAACAAAATTGTTTTTCTTCTTTGTTTTGGATAGCCCAATTATGAAAACCATGGTTATACTTTCCCATTTCCATTTAGGAATGGGTATATGCTACAATAATCCAGTTGGATGTTGATGAACAACTTTAACCCACTGACATGTAAAGCACCGTGCTACATATTCAACTTCTTCCTTCTTCATATTTGGCCAATAAAAATATTTTGATAAGGTTGTTATAAATTTCCGATATTGAGGATGTCTTGCATAAGGATTATCGTGTAATTCCCTGAAAATTATATGTTTTATGTTAGACTAATTAGGTAATAAATTCGGGTTTTGAAGCATAGAAATTCTTGTGTATCAATCTAATATGAACTATCCTCGATATTATCATATATGTGGGTACATTCTTGCATTAAATTCTTATACTCAGAATCACTACTTGATATTGTTTTCAACAAATGTTTAAATTATGACTCATATCCACTAATTAACATAGTATTCAATTCATGTTGTTTTCAACTCACTGCATATTCTACTATGTTTTATTTTCCTTTTATATGTCCAATTTCAAACTCCTGCTCGCTCAGAAATGCAAGTCATGTGTATTGATGTGCATTCAATGTTTTCTAATCAAACATATATTTTGACCCGATATTATTGGTTAGCAACAAAAATTTATTTCCCACCAAATTTTGAGGGCATGGATTATAGTTGTCAATTCCATGTCATACCACATAATTTTTTTCATGCTCCTTCAACTTTCTAGACTCGTATCATATTACATGACCCTCCTGAGTTAAAACCCCTCCCAAACCATCTTTACTTGCATTAGTGCACACTACAAAATATGTATTTGGGTCAAGAATTCTTAATATAGGTGTTGTTGACAATAAATGCTTCAATTTATCAAATCTATCTTGGCATTGTTGACTCCATACAAATCGAACACTTTTCTTTTGATGGGTTGTCAGAGGATGAGCTATTCTGGAAAAAAATTATATAAGTATGTGATAATATCCTGTTAACCCCATGAAGGATATGATGTCATGTACATCCTTTGGTACTAGCCATTCCATTATAGCCCTGATTTTAGCAGGTTCAACTACTTCTCCTTTTTTCTGAAATGACATGTCCCAAATACTATACTTCTCTTTTATAAAAATCACATTTACTAAGTTTCGCGTATTGTTCATGTTTTCTCAAAAATTTTAAACCTTTTCATAAATGTTCCTCGTGTTCTTCCTCATTCTTTGAATATATTAAAATATCATCAATGAATACAAAATTTATCCAAAAATTTACTTAGCAAATTATTCATCATATTCATAAATGTTGTAGGGGCATTTTTTAATCCAAAAGGCATTACGACAAATTCATAATGTCCATATCTTGTTCAAAAAGCAGTTTTATAGATATATTCTTCTTTAACCCATACGTGATGATACCATGACCTGAGGTACATTTTTTAGAAGATTTTGCTCCACCGATCTGATCAAACAAATAGTCAATTCTTGGTAATGGGTATTCATTTTTAATTGTTGTTTTGTTTAATTGTCTTTAATCTATGCACATTATGAAAGTGTCGTATTTCATTTTAACAAACAAAATTGGTGCTCCCCAAGGTGACATGCTAGGCTGAATATACTTCTTGTCAAGTAGCTGCTGTAATTGCATCCTTGGTTTTGTCAGTTTTGGAATACTCATATGGTAAGGATATCATGATATATGTGTCGATACAGGAATTAAATATATAGTAAATTCTAAATATCTCTTAGGAGGAAATCTTGATATCTCATCAAGAAACACATCTTGAAATTCCTTAAGGATAGAGAATTGTTCCAATATTGTTTTTGGCTTTTCAGGTTCAATTTCCATAATTTAAATGCCATAAAGTTGACATCCCTTCCTAATACACTTTTTAAGTTGTACTGTTGATATTTTTCGTATGGATATAGGTCTCTAAATTCCCTTTATAGTATCATACTTTCCTTCCTCATCAATACAATCAAAGATTTTATCCAAACAATTGATAATGGTTTTGTAAGATTTTATCCAATCCATACTAAGTAGAATGTCATATGATCCTAAAGGAAGTATATTTAAGTTCACCGATGTGTCCATTTCATTAAAAATTAGCCTACAATCTTCTACCAATTATGTAACTTTCCTCTTTACTCATGTTTCCAACTATACCAATGATGCATTTTTTTTGTTTTTCCTTAAAAACTTTATAGTTCTCAACTAATCTTGGTGCAATGTAACTTAAACTAGCTCATGAATCAATAAGAATGGAAACAGGTGTATAAAATATTTTACCTTCTACTTCCAACATAGCAGATTTATGTTCTTCATGCGGTCTTACAAAGCAACATTAATTATGCGTATATTATTGGTTATGTCATTGACTGTAGAAGATTCTTAAAGCATGTTTAAGGGAGCCATTTTCCTGTTACAATTGTGAAGGCATTTTCTGTACAGATGAAGTCCATTACAATCCTAGCATTTGATTTCCTTCGAGTTATTATTCCATCCACTATTGAGAGTCTCTATACCTTTTGTTCCATTGTTTATGACTAAAACTAACCTATTATAAGTGTTGTCCATATGGATTCTTGTTCCTTTCCTAAAAGGAGAAGTTTTATATCCTTTCCTAGGTTGATCCATCTTTTCATTCTTCTTGTTTTTTCCAATTTCTAGTTAATTCAGATATTTGTTTAAATAAAAGATAACACAGTTTAGCGTCCCTAATTACTTCATCCATAGTCTTAGGCATGTCAAATTCAATTTTATCTTTTTAAGACAGAGGTAAAAAAATCATAATCCTATATACCTGTTGGCCCGATTTTCTGAATCTAGGCCAATAAGGAGGTTTTGTCCACACAATCAGCTTAAAGAAGCGTCCGGTGTGTTTGAATTAACAAAACCTCGCAGGTTGTGGTCCTACTACCAACTAGTTTGTCTCTTAAGGAGAACTTAAAACCAGCAAAATATAACCTATTCTAATGTTTGTTTTACCTACATATCTAAAATGTCCTATGGTTGCTTTCTTAAGGAAAGACTTTGATTTTGGGAAGTTTTTTGAATATGAAAACTTATGTAAAGTATGCAAAATGATTTAACAGTTGTTAATTAAACTTAAAAATAAAATTTAAACTTAACTATTCTATCTATTCTATTTACCCCTATCTCAGCTGAGAGCAAATTTAAGATTATATTAATTATTAATCAGTAAAAGATGAACAGAAAGACTAAAACACAATTCAAATAGACACATTTAAATCATGAATAATAAGTCACTCTGTTATATGACAACAGATTTGAAAAATAACTGCAAATAAACAGTTAATATTAACTTTCTGAAAATGATTAATAATTAATTATCAAGACAGTTATTTGAATTTAAGATAATGTCTATTAAAAAAGCACTGTCAACATACAAATGAAATTTTAAATAGACAAAAGAGTATATCATTAAATCTTAAGTTTACAGTAAAAATACTAATAAACATAATCATAATGAGATGTTCATTCAAAATACTATCTTGAGCTGATAAAGTGAAAGATATAATTAAACATCAGCATATCAAAGCACATTGAGTTAATATAAAGAAAGAAGATAATACGCTGAAATATATATATATAATAATCCAAAACAAAATACCAGTAATAGTATCTGTCTGCAGATGTCCAGCAGTATTCACATCAAAGGTTCAACTTTAAGTATGAAATAACACCAGTAATAAGATATATTTCTAGTACGTTTTTCTTCCAACACTCCATCCCTTTGTTCATCAAAATCTCTACCTTATATAACACTACGATTCAGTTTTCCCTATTAATGTTGCATGCAACATTATAGGGTTCATCTAACTAAAAAGGGCATCTAATCACACCTATTACTATAAACAGAAAACAACTAGCCTGAGTCAAGGTACTTCAAAAGATTCTTGTCCATTGATGAAACTCCAGCTCGTAACAAACAGCCACATCTCCATGTCAACGTATCAACCATGTCTTGAAATTCTGGACAGGGGTGGTGACAAATCCTCCTGCATTGAATTCAAATGAAGCATCTTATTAAAACCAATTTAAAACATAGGTAACAAAATAACTTGAAATTTTAAATGCATGCCTGTTAAATCTCTGATTTTACAGGCATGCGAAACCAAAATGATCATTACCTGTTTTGCAGCAACATAAGAAATGAGAAAAATCATCAAATTTTATTCTGAAGAGCGACTACTCTTCGAGCTTCTGCTAGTTTATCCTTTAACCTGATGATCTTAATGTTTTGCTTTTCAATTCGTTTAAACAATAGCTGGTTAGTACCTATGATTGACTTCTTTGATTTTTTGTATTGATTCTTCTTAGCACTCATCTTTTTCCATCTATCAATCTACTCCAGCAACTCTTTTCTAAAGGTTTTATTTTCCTCTTCTAATAATGTTGTGCTGGATAAGCAATGCTTGAGTTTACCCTTAAACTCTGTAATTTTATCCTGGTAAGCATTATTAAGTACATGCTGCAGAGTTTCATCTTCATTGGTTATCTGAGGAGAATGAGGACTGTCACAATGTAGACTAAACGATGGTTCAGGGTCTGTAATACCTGCGTCTATTCCTGGTTGAGTGCTTTCGGCCTTGCCTAAGTTTACATCATTTCCCTGTACGAAAGCATGATTATTTACATTCATTTTATTAGGGATAGATGACAGGATGTCATCCTCAATATTGACAACTGCAGGTTTAGAAGCCTGTTGATTAACCATATTACCCGAAACCGCATGGATACTGTGCATGCTCCGCGTAACCCTTCTTGAAAACGATAGATTTTCAAAACCAAGTCCTTCCTTATCACAACAAATCTGAGCGAGGTGATCTAATCTATGCATAGATTCCCTGCTATTTTTATCAGGTTTATTTGTTTCAAATAGGTTTTCACGTTCAACATCATTATCATTTTCACCTTTGGTTAATCTTTCTTCTACTTCTGCAGGTGTGCTATCACCTTTACCAGATAAGGGTTGATCCAAAACTTCTTTAGGATTGCAGGGGACTGAATCCCTGTCATCATTCTTATTAGTCCCATCATTAATAGGTGGACTGACTTCCCCAACGAGGTAATAGGTACCCAAACAAAATACATGACAAGGCAGACTTCGCATGCTTGAGATCTGACAGATATGCAATCTCTGAACCTGCCATTTTTAGCCGAATTCTAAGCCATGATGATTGCTACAACTTAATATTATAGCTTGCTGTATGCAGGTTTAGCTACGTTTAACCACGACCAATAGTGATAACCACCAAATTGGCGAACCAGAGATATTGTGATTGATAGATCATGATTTCAAATATTGATTATGGACAGTGGCTAATAATGAACAAGTACATCGACGTTAATTGGAAATGACTATAAGCATTTAACAGTGTTAATACCGATGTTATTTGGAAATGACTATAAGCATTTAATAGTGTTAATACGATGCCTCCATATGCTCACAGCTGTCGACCTGTCAAGAGGTGCAAGCCACGTTTTATGCCAACTCATTGATCTAAGTGATAATCGTTTATCAACTTGACAAATGGCTCCTTGTAAACCCAATCAATCTTAACAGTCATCTTTAGTTCAATCGTGTTAAGTGGTGGCATGCAAGGTGATGAAATCGCAAACCCTAATGTTAACATGGCTTGGTTTTATATCTATGCTACGTATATACAAAGTTTAAACCTAACAAACATCCTATTGATAAGTATCCAACATTATATTGATAGGATTTGAATGATAAAACTATCATATATAAAGCCTTCCTATATGAAAGTTACTTTATTCATTAATTATAATATTTACAAAAACCATAGTAAGGTATTATATAGAATATACAAAAAAGTTACCGTAAGTTCTATGAACTTAGGATTATTAATATATTACCCTTATCTAGGTTTTAAACAAACACAAGATGTATTTTATTGATTTCTCTTGGCACACTATTTCGAATTTCTTAAGTCACATAAATTTATCTTAATGATTTAAATAAATTCATGACAATTTATGAAATTAACTAACAGTTGTTAAAGGCCAAGTTTATGAGCATGTTTTCTCCAACTCTCGAAACATCATATCATTATCCTTTGATTGAGAGTACCTTCAGAATCAATGATTCTGAAGGTGCTCTTTCATAATTTTGAATTGATGAATCATATGAAGAGCTGATCTCTCTTCATCTTATTGAGAAATGAAGAGGTTGTTGCTAGCTGCCAACAATACCTTATATTTTCATCCTTTAAATAAGGTACATAACGTTGTAAATTTACAAACTTAGTTACAAATTCCTCCATAGTTAGCTACCCCAATCTTAGATCGTTAAACTCTTTGGCTTTCTCATCATAATTTCGTTCTAACATGTATTTTTTCTTAAACAGTTTTTAAAAAAAATTACAACTTAACTATTTACTCCATATATTATTTACACTTTTGGCCTCCTACCACCAAAGGGTAGCTTTCCCACTCAACTGAAAAATAGTCAAACATCAGAGGTCTAAATTTCTTAAACTCTCCTTTAACTCCATAGGTTTTTATTTTTGTTTCTTGTAATGTGTTTCATCATCTTTCTTTAACTCCTGAGTGGTTAAATGGAGATTATCTGTGGTTTCCTCACTGCTGTAAACTTTTGTGTTTCCATTCCTTTTCTTCTCGGTACTGCAATATTTTCGTCCATTGGTTTTATGTTGTTCTGTTAAGATTTTTTAAATTAATTATTTATCTCTTATTGATCTGATTTAGCATTCATCGGTTCAATATTGTCCTCCTTAAGACTGTCTAAATCATCCTTCAAACTTCTCATAGTTTCTAACATTTTTTATTGTATCTCAGCATTATGTTTTGCCTCAAGTTATACATAGAGAATTACATTTTCTAGTACTGGAATACCCTCAGGTACTGGTTCTTCTTCCATGATTTGTCTTGGTTTAGTTATTGATATGTCTACGTGTAGCAAGCATTGGTTTGTTATTTTTAAGAAATTGCAATACCTATAAATTGTTTAACTATATTAGATTATAAATATATCAAGGTAATTATGTGATGTCCCATTAGGTATGAGCATTATAGCCTCGCCATGATACCATTTTTTAACATCCCTTTGTAATATTCCATTAGTATTTTTTTGTTTAACTACAATCTTTCCTAAGGTGAGAAAACTTAAACCCCTGGCTCTTTATTTTTAAATATTGTGATTCAACAAAGAAGAGATTGATTTTTGGTACATATGCTTTACAGATATGACTATGGAGTTAACTCGTGACTTACTTAGCTTCTGTGATAACCCCGTTCTTGTTTAAACACGAGTGATGAAAAGTATTGAGGTTAAAGGACATTAAAGTATTACTTCTTAAGGTTCAATCTACTCCAATATTCAATAATTGAACAAGATGGTGCAATTTGTTCACAAAGTGTCTTATGGTAATTCAAAGTTGAAACAAGTACTTAAGCCTTAAACCAAATAATAACCTAATGTCAATGGATCATGCCTCATGAATCCCAGGTGTATATTGCACACAATACATCTTATGGTAAAATTAATTGTTCATGTTACGATTCCTAAGGGACAAAATTCCCTACAACTAGCGTTATTTACCCTTTTTAGGATAGGGATTAGGTTTATCCTTTCCATTTATTGGTTTTTACTTGCCATCGAGTTGTTCGGAATAAATGAGATCTTTGTTTGAATCCCATGGCATCGATTGCACTTTCTTTTATATATTATAGCTTCACTCACCTGAGAAGCGAAAAATATTAGCTTCATTTCAGTTAGAGATTCATCCAGGTTTAAACATTATCTAGCATTATGTTTTCATAGTATGTGTTGTACATTATTATCTATGCATATCTGGTGCTTGTTTTGTGGATTTAGTTTGTAAAGGCTTCAAGCACATGTGGTTACAGTTAATCTTTATGCCTCCAGATGCATTACATCGAAGAATTTGGAATTTTCTTTCATATATCTGAGTTTTGCAACTCCCTAATTTCACAATATAGGTATTAAAAGTTGTAATCTTTTCATAGTTAAGGGTTTTCTTTCCTATAAGCATATTTTACCCATTAACTTATTTATTTTGTGTGGCAAGTTCCTATTGCAGCTAGTAGCAAGACATCACCTGGTTGGATGGCCGTCTGAAATTTTTTTGTAAGTCCTTGTTCACTTTTCAGTCATGTCTGTAAGATATTGAGTGGAAGACATTACAAGGGATTCATTGGTGTTGCCGATATCTAAATATGAAGCAAAATAGTGGTGTTTGGTTTGGCTCATCTTTCCATTACATTTTTAAAACTTAAGAGTTGGGTTTTTAGGTTTGTTTAACCTACAGGAAGTAAGTTTTGAGGCAAATAACAACATTCCACCTCGTTAATGTTGGGGTTTTTAAATCCTTCTTTTATAATGAAATATAAAATGGCTATATAAATATTTTGGGTATCTTTTCCAGTTTCCTTGGTTGACTATATTGGGAAAAACCCTTATTTAAAGATACTTGAATGTGTATTCTACTTCATTATCGATTCGACTTGCATGGTTAGAAACAATATTTTGACTAAAAGAATGGTCCTACTTGTATGTCGTTACTGTTGTTTACTTTTAACATAAAATTGGTAGAGTTGTTCCCAACTATCGTTTTCTCTATCAAATGTAATAGATCTATTTGCCTAGGGTTTAGTTTTTTAGTGAAGAATTATGCTCTTATTGAATTATCTATCCATTTAAAAGAAAATTACATTGGTTTTCCTAAGGTTTTATTTCCAGTCAAGAAATATGCTCTTATTCATAACTGAATATGTAATTACTTATACATTTACTCTTTCACTCATAATCTAATCCTATTTTTAGAGAAATAATAATCATCCCCAATATTTAACTTGTTTAATCATTCCAATGATTTACATAGATACACTGTAAATAAATGAGTAAAAGTTTCAAGATTACCTTCCATGTTATTTGTAAAAAATAAATTAAAACATAACTTATATCCATAACGAACAAGGGTTTAGTTTACTAGAAAAAATATATGCCTCTAATATGGAAATCGAAAGTTAACAGCCACGCACCACCCAACCTTAAGAGCCTCAAAACTTTGCAGTATGCAAGATTTCCACCCCCTTTCCTAGAACCTTGAGTTTAAATCTTATATCATATAGCTCCAAGTTGCCACTAGTTAAAATAGAGAGACTTAATTATTCCAGAACCTAACACCTTAATATTCCCACTAGTTGTTCTATTTCAGATTCTAACATCTATCAGATGTTCTCTGGTAGCTCTGTGTTATTTCACATTTAAATCACTTAGATCCTACACCCAATGGTGATCTCTCACAACTCTCTTTTTCTTTCTTTCTCTTTTCTGCATGCCATATTTTTCTTCCTTTCCTAGGACTTTTAATAGCTAATAACTAACTCTCTCTATTACAAGACACTTGTTTTCGTAAATATGGTTGAGGATTTAGTTACTTCTCTAAACTCAATTTTCTGTCAATTAATTGCATGACTGCTTAACCTCTGTATCCAATTTAAAAAATTAATAAATAAACTTCTATAAATTATTAATTTATGTTACATGGGTAAAACTTCAAATAAAAATACTTTTAAATGTTACGAGGTGTATTACAAAATATTCCACTAGGTTGATAGTAACAACATTTAAAAAATCAAGTTGTAGTAATTTTCTAATGGTCTAAATCTAATGCTATCAATTTGTTTGATACTGGGACATGAAATTAATTTGTGAAAAGATGTATATTGTGTATATATGTTATTATAAACAAATAAAGTTTGTGTAACATGATACACGGTCTTGAATATATCATGAAATATTTGTGAATTATTTGGGTATGGATCTCCTAAACTTTTATGTGAATATTTCAAACGAAAGCTAGAATTGAATGTTACATGGTTGCACAAAGAACCTCAAATCTTAGATTACTAAAAAGATTCAAGGGTTGGAAAAACTACGTAGAAGTGAACTGGCATTGTGGATTTTGGCTTTCTCGTATGTTAAAGGGATATATTTTAGAATTTTTCAATGAAAAATCTTCACTTCTTTCGTGACATTTGAAGATATATGTTTTTTAGTAAAGGGTGAGTAGTTAGATGACAAGGGTAATTAATTTTTTCTTGACAAAATTGATTCGAAATTGATAGTTATATGATTTTTCATTAATTTTAATATATTCTTTGTATGTGGAAAATTGGAGTTATGAACTTGTAAGGTCCATTTAAGGATAATAATTTTTCATTAATTTTTTTATTTTTTAAGAGGAAAATTGAAGTCATGGACTTGTCGGGCCTTTTTAGGGATAGATCTTATTTTGAAAAATTAGGGTTCTAAAACATGGAGAGGTTCTTTTGGACATTGCATTAATGTTTTTGGGTATAAAATGTGTAAACAAACTTACTAGCCATTTGAGTTTAATCTACTTTCAAATAGTTCAAAGCACCCCTCAATAAGACGTTTGTGAGAAAGTTATGTATCTCACAAGTTTATGTATGGTTTGACCACTATAATACCAAGTAGATTCCATGTCAAACTGTCTCATTACTCACATGTAAAGTTAGTAATGCATAGAATTTTAGAACTGTTAAAAGTATCTTAAATTTAACCCTAGTTTAAAGTGGGGGCATGTAGAAACTCTAACCCTAGAGTATAAGAACATGTTCAACAATGGGTAGGTTTATTCATATTGTATTAATTAACTATTCTGTAAAATAGGTGATATTTTTACAATGTTTACTATAACTCAATAGTGATTCCATCCTTGTTTCTATCTAAGAATAAAATTGCAAAGCATATCCCTCATTTTCCTATTGGGATTTCAGACATTGATTTGCACACCCCTCTGTTAGTGCTTCTAATATAATTTACTTGATTAGGATATTCATCTGAAATAATAACAAGTACAACAATACATCAAAGATACATAAGACATACAAGACGCATAGCTTTTCATCAGGGAAACCATAAAGGAGAAAAACCCACAAACTTCCTTAGAATACTGTCACAAAGACAAGATCACAAGATGGAATAACCCAAGAACAATATGTCTTCTGCAACTCTCTCTCTTCCTCCTCATTGTACTCTCTCTCCTAATGCACACATGACAGAGCGAATGAGTGTGTGTCAAATTCCAGAAGGGAACCTCCCTATTTATATTCTTTCATTGAGTAACTAACTCAACTAAATAGGTCATTCGAGTAACCTTTGGGTCCGACCTACCTAGGAATACACAAAGTACATTTTCCTTTATTTAACCTGGGGACTATTTTCCCAACTTACAATGAAGGGTCTACCTCAATGAACATACATAATGATGACATCTAAAAATTAGGGAAACAAATCTCTGATGGGGGTACAACAATATACAATAGTAATATACATTAGAATATCTTCTGAAGTTACAATTAAAAAAATAATACCTCTTAACTAGGAAGGTATTCTCTCGCCACAATCATGAACACATCTGGTCATTGTCACTATTTCCATTGTTCTCTTCTTGTCCAATCCATCGCATTAGGAATTTTCTACAGAGCCACCCATTTTTCATGTTGGGTGTATTCCTTGTCCTTATCCAGGTCTTCATCACATCTTTGAGCAAGCCATCATGTAGGTACATTTAAGGACCTTATTTACATTTCCATTGAAATAACCTGCATTTCCTACCTTCTTCTATTTGTATCTATATCATCTCTTTTTTCCTACACACAACAAAACAAAACACACAGAGCTCACCCCAAATGCATACCATCTGTGTTCTATCAATATAGGAACGTGTCAGGATTTCACCAAGACAATCCTGCATCTACCACTATGTGAGAACCACCCAGGAGCACATCAAGTTCATTACGTCTCTCCAAGGTCAACCTACATTTTACCTGAAAAGGAGAACTTCCCAAGTGCACACCAAGTTCCTTGTGACCTCATCATCTCCATCATGGGAACATACACATACAAGGACTGATTACATCTAAGCAACTTGTGTCCAAGACTATTTTACATTCAGACAACCTTAGGGACTTATTATATTCGAATAACTTATGTACCACATCAGGGCTCATATTTACATTAAGAGAACCCACATGGCTTATTACATCCGAATAACCTGCGTACCACACCAGGGCTCGTATTTACCTTCATACAACCCGTCTCAGGATTGATTATATCCGAGGAACCTAAGTATCGCATGAGGGATCATATTTACACTCAAAAAACCTATAAGACTGATTATGTCTAAGTAACCTTCCTGCCACTCCAGGGCTCTTATTTTTACTCATACAACTTGTCTCATTTCTCATATGAGATATCATGCATCTGTGTCTTCTAGTCTCTTTTTATTTCTAGCATAGAATCACATTAGGACTGAATATGTCCAAGGATAACCTGCAAGCTTCACCATGAGTTATTACATCTGAGGACAACCTACATACCTCATTACATATGAGCAACCTACGACCTTCGTCGGGATTTTACTCTCGGACAACATATCTCAGCAGTTATGCTAGAGCTCATCACTCCCTCTTTCGAGGGGCCCCATTCTGGATCACACCAAGTGTTTCTATGAATTACTAGAACTTCACTCTGGCTAAAGGCTTAGTCAACCCATTGGCTATTTACTCATTCATTTCCACTTAATGGAGCTTCACCGCTCCTCTCTGCATCATACAAAAATGTAAGTCAAATCAAACAAATCTGGTCGTATCTTTTGAAATCATACTACCTCACAACTATCCAAGCAAGTGGCCACATATTCTTCCTAGGATGTATTCAACACCATGCATGAGTTATTCCTGCTAAACCAAGAGATCATACTGGATCTCAAACTAAAGTAGCAACCCAAAGAGATTTTCCTATTAGTGGAATTTCTTGCCCAATCTGAATCAACATAACTGTTCAAGTCAGTCTTTTGATCTGCATCATACTTGAACCCATAATCTGTTGTACCCTTTAGGTACGTCAATACATGCTTTGCATCAACCAGGTGAACATGTCTCAAATCCATCATGAAATGGTTTAGTGTGTTCATATCAAAGCATATGTTCAGTCTCATATTCGCTAGGCACATCAATGAACCAATCATCTGACAATACATTGTTGCATCAACTGAATATGATGAAGAATCACACAGAAGTTTCAAGTTTGATTCCATAGGTGTGGCCATTGTCTTGCGGTCCAACATTCTGAATCTCTTCAAAATATCCACTACATACTTTCCTTGACTAAGGAAAATCCCATCCGCATTCTTCCATACGACCATGCCTAAGAAGTAGTGTATCATCCGTAGGTATTCCATCTCGAAATCAGTAGCAAGTGTTCAATTTGCATATTCAATGAGTTTATCCTCTCTTGTCATGAATAGGTCATTGAAATACAATAGGAGCATCAATGATCTTCTTCCTTCAACCTTGAAGTAAAGGTTGGAATCCTCTTTACTCTCAGTAAATCCTAGACCCATCAGTAAGTTGCCCATCATGTCATACTATGTCAAGATTCTCAAATCAGAAATATTCTGCAATCACTCCCTTTGAAGCAGAGAATCATCCTCCCTCTCAATTTTGTACTCTATGTATCGAAAAATTATGTACTGGAGTGATATTTAACTTCCACTACTACTGATCTTTTATGTATCTATCTCAGGTCACTATATACCAAGATCCTCTATCTTGAACTTTGTTCTTGCACCCATCTGTGATTTTTTCATCCTCTATAGGCTTCCATCTTTAACCTTGTAGCAAAGGTTAAGATCGTCATCACTCTAGGTGATATTCAAGCTCCTCATGTAACTGTATGTCCTATCCCATGGGTGTCTTCTAAGATCGTACAAGGCCTTCTTTAATTTTCACACATGATTCTTCCTATCATGTGTCTCGAATCCCAATGTTTGTTCCATGTACACTTCCTCCTCGACTACACCATTCAAGAATGTTGTCTTTATATTCATATGGTTTATATCCCATCTCATGACTACATCTAATGCAAGTATAGATCTAATGGAAGTGTACCTCGTATTCTATGCCTTCTTTCTATGAGAAGCTTCATGCTACGAATATTTCCTTGTATCCCTCGATACTGCCATTTGTTGCATGCTTGATATTGTAAATCTAAATGGAATATACTATAGACTTCCCTTCATGTATCGCAATCACATCCTAAACATCATTATTCTTGACCAAATGGTACTCTTTTATCGTAGTCTCCTTCCATTTCTTCTTGGCTACTTCTTCATAGTTGGAAGGATTTGCATCAATGATGTCACTCAAATGTGCCACATAACTAGAGTGTTCCCAAGGCCTCTTACTTTATTTAGAAGCCTCGTCATCATATTCTTCATCTTGGATTATTTCTCATGACCAATATCGTATTCACATCTTGAGTTGGATCTTCCATTCTCTTTATATTCTTCTAAATCTCTTTCTTCTGCCATAGTGTCTCTAACGTGTGGAGCTCCAGGGTCTTATTCTAAATTGTCATCACTTGTTCTTTGGAATGATATACAAGTCAATTTCATTTTCATGATTAGAAACATTTCATTATTTCCAAAGCATATAAATATAATTCATCATTATATAGTTCACACAACCATGCAACTAACTTAGCCAATGCTACAACATTCATCCATGTCTTGTATACATACGATAACTTTCTAGATTCCTTCCATCTCTCCTAGTTATGTCATCAAGGAGGTTTCATTATAGATAAGTAACAATGGAATGATGTACAACACCATAGGCTACTTTCCCATCACATCTAAGTCAATAGTATAAGTGCAAACACTCAGACATGCATAACTGAATATAAACATGTGCAAAACCAAACAATATCATTTAAGTAAGTAGATATACAAGAAATGAAAATTGAACACTTATCTTGTTTGTTTGGTGGGTGGACTCCCTCGTGATCCTTATGTCTAGAGTATTTGATAGTGTGTACATTCACAAATGTATTCCTTCTTATCCGAGTAATGATATGGATAATAGTATGATATTCATCTTTACAAGTATAATTCATATTCCTCATCACTTGAGGAATCTTCCTTTTCTTCTTTGACTTGTTATTGAATGAGCCTCTATCTTTGGGATAGGCTCTAGAGTAGTGTCCCTTCTCATCATAAGTGTAGCATATAATATTTATGAATTCTTTTTTTATTGTGTTGTGATGATCATTCCTCCTTCTTTCTATGATTTCTTCTAGTGCGGACTATGAGATATTGATCTTCAGTTGAGACCATCTTCTTTCCTCTTTTTATAAGTCGAGCTTCTTTGTGTGTGCATTCTTCCCATTGTCTGTTGAAGGAGAGAAACTTCCTTCTTACACACAGTCCTTGAATGAATGAATCCCATGATATTGGGAGGTTATTCAAGGTGATCATAACAATCTACCCTTATACCACATTCTCTTCGACTTCTTCAAGTTGTTCCTTGATTTGAGAAACTTTTGTGAAGTAGGATTGCATGGTCTCTTAGTCCACATTCTTCAACTAGTTCCTCAATCTCATCTTCTGATTAATCTTCTTTCCTCCAAACAACTTTGTCAAAGCATCAAACACTTCCTTTAGTGTCTTCAAGGATGACACCTATCAGATGAGATGATCCTTAATATAATTTGCAATTATTCTCTTTTCCTTAACCAAGTTTTTCTTATGATATCCTTAGCTTCATCTCCTTCTGACTTTGGAACTTCCTTACTGATATATCGATACAAGTCATTTTATTCAAGGATCAAGGAGATCTTATACTTCCATGCTCAGAAGTTGTCATATTCCCCAAGATTATCATCAAGATGGGTGTTATGAGTCATTTTGAAATGAGAACCTCAAATGGAAAAGCAAAGATTTAGATCTTACCAATTTTAGGTGACTGACCTCGTTCTGGAGCTACCTAATCTAGGGTTTGTTAGAGAAAACCTAATTTTCCAAACTTGGACTTTAAAAATTCTGATTGGATAGGTAGACTCGCCTCTTCAATGCGAGTTGTCAAATGTACTCCTTTTCTGAAAACTATGGTGGGAAGCCTCTAAAACTTCATGTCCTAGTTTCTTCCTGCAGTGTCTCGTAGTGTCCCTTAGTCAAAAATTGAAATTCCACATAATGAGAAACTTATTCCATATAAATATGTGCCCACCTATGGCGAGTTTGATGGTCTTCCTTTTTCAACTGTTGGGTGGAGGGAAGCGCCCGAAACATGAAACCCTAGTTTCTTCAATTTCTTCTGCAAACTTGCTTGGTCTTGTTTCTTCTATATCTCTGAAGTTTCTGATCCTCAAGGTCTGAAAATTCATCTTGAGGTATCATGTTATGTCTTCTTTCCAAACCCATATTTTAGAGTAGAATTGGATTCACCAAGTGGGACTTATGCTAAGTCTCCCAAGGTGACTTATCTGAGGACTGTTCAACACAATGAACTTGCATGGACTTCCATGTGTCACTGTTTCACCTTCGGGGTCTCAAAGTTGGACCAAATAAACTATAGTACATGCCCTATATTCAAAAT
The DNA here is from genome assembly GCA_001517045.1 of Pseudotsuga menziesii. Taxonomy (NCBI): domain Eukaryota; kingdom Viridiplantae; phylum Streptophyta; class Pinopsida; order Pinales; family Pinaceae; genus Pseudotsuga; species Pseudotsuga menziesii. The sequence goes on along the minus strand of LPNX010710380.1, from coordinate 453,468 downwards.
CTTTTTAAGTTTTATTTGGACTTTCCTATCCCTAGATATAGAAATTCTACCTAGGTCACCTATTTATGATTGTATTCTAGAGGAGGATGGATCCCTTATTTAGAGGAATCATATCTCCTAAAGTGTGGCACATTTGTGGTTGAAACTTGCATAAAATGTAGAAAAATATTTCATATTCTCCATTCCAAAGTTTCAGCTTCTGATCCTTCCCCAATATCGAGTTATAGCGAAAGTCCTAATATGACTAGATTTTGTCTTATAAGGTTTTCAAGCATGAAACCCTAATTTCTAGTAGCTTCCATTGTAGCAGTATTTCGACTGCATAGTTTCATATTTCATATTGGCTATGATACCATGTTAATGTTTCTAATCTGATTTACTTGATTAGAATGTTTATCTGAAAGAACAACAAGTACAACAATACATCAAAGATACACATGACACATATATTTTCATCATGGAAACCATAAAGGAGAAAACCCCGCAAACTTCTTCATAATAGTTATGTCACAAAGACAAGATCACACAATGGAATAACCCAAGAACAATATGTCTTCTGCAGCTCTCTTTATTCCTCCTCATTGTCCTCTTTCTCCTAATGTGCACTTGAGAGAGTGAATGAACGTGTGTCAAATGAGGAGGGCACCTCCCTATTTATATTTTTTTGTTGATTAACTAACTCAACTAACTAGGTCAACCAGGTAACCTTTGGGGCCGACCTACCTAGGAATACACAAAGTACCTTTTCATTTATTTAACCTGGGGACTATTTCCTCGACTTACAATAGAGGGTTTAACTCAGACACCATACATAGTGATGACATCCCCAAAGGAGGGAAACACATCTCCGATGGGGGTACATCAATATACAATAATAATATACATCAAAATATATTCAAAAGATACAATTACAACAACCCCTTCAACTCCTTATTAGGCTTCCCCACATTTAGTTACTTAGGGTACATCTCATGTTCATGGTGTGTTCTTGTTATTGTTGTATTTTGTTTTTTATATTGTTAGTTCATATTAATATTCCTATCATTATGCTTATAATATTACATTTAGATAGCCCCAAGAGTTAGCTCAATCGGTCAAGTACTCGTAGTTAGGCCTCCCAGCATGTGAGGTCGCGGGATCCATTCTCATCGACTCTCTTGGGGTTAGGCACGCAAAGGCCGCGGGTGTGAGGCCCCTTCGGGTGGGTCCGCCAGAAATTATTCCGTGGATGTAGCCCGTCGGTCAAGCCGGCGCGTGAACCACATTGAAAAAAAAAAATATTACATTTAGATAATATTTAAACATGATATAATGGAGAATAACCATAACCACATGGTGGTGTTTTGTAGTTTTAAAATTTGTTTTGATGCCCTATTTAGTGAAATATCCTTGGTAATTTCCAAATCATATTCATATTAGAGTAGTTTTATTTAGGGTTTTGTGGGATATTTTAGGGTCTAAAAATCAACATAAAGAGTGTAATGTCAAATCCTAGTTGTAACAGATGGGTACAATAGTGATCCAAAAGATGAATTAAAGGGGATATTTGCAAGATGAGAAGGATGGCTCTCTAACACCTCTTACTATATGGAGAAATTGCTAATGTTAGTTCTAGAGAGCAATTTTGCACATTTCAAGGAGTTTGACAACTCTAACTTGGACCTTGGCTCTAACAGGAAACATGAAGATAGGGAAGAGCCAAAGAATGAGATATAGAAATAGAGACCAAGTTCTAACGTCACATCTTCAAAGACTATGTTAAAAGTAGAAGAATAAGTGAACATCAAGCCCTACCAAGGTGGTATTGATGTTTTAAAGTTGAATTAATGATTGAAATAATTAGAAGACTACTTAGTGTGCATAGCATAGGAGAAGGCCATTCCCAAACTTGTGTTAGTTTTTCATCACATTAAGCTAGCATTATGATCTTAGGATCTTTTCACTGAGAGAATAACAAGCACAGCAATAAAACATAAGCACATCACAAGAGACAAGAGACACAAAGAGTTTTCCTCGGGGAAACCATAAAGGAAAAAACCCCGCAACTTCCTCTAAGATAGAATCAGCACCAAAACAGTAAGAGATCTCCTAAAACAGTAGTAGTCTTCTGTCTTCTGTCTAGTCCCAAAATTTCCTTCTTCACAAGTGTGCCTCACTTCAGAGA
>LPNX010710380.1:424110-447995 GCA_001517045.1 Pseudotsuga menziesii | reverse complement strand
GCTTGAGGGATATTCTTTGGATGGAAAGAGCTTGATCTTCAGTTGCTCCCACCTTCTCTTCTTGAGCTTCTTATTCTTGTGAGTTCTCTTTCTAGAGTCTATTGAAATTAATCACTTCCTTCTAACACACATTCCTCACATGAATGAATTCCACGATCCTGGGAGGCCATTCAAGGTGGCCATCACCACTTTTGCATTCTTCACTTTTTCTTTTACCGCTTCAAGTTGTTATTTGATTTGACAAACTCTTATGATTGCCTGGTCTCTGCATTCTGGATCTTTACATTCTTCAACTGGTTTCTTTAAGTCATATTCTGATTTTGTTCTCCCCTTCAAATAGCTTGAAATTCTTGAAGACCTTCAACAACTTTGCTTGCAATAGGTAGTGCTCTGTAATTCCAAAGCTCATTTGGCTGTACTGTGTCATGGATCAAGGCTTGTTCTGGATATCCCTTCAATTTGTACAACCTCCTTCTTGTTCTTCAATCACTACCACATCATCGATAGTCTTTCCTTTTGGCCACATGATGACTTTACCATCTATGAATGCAACCCGCATTCCTTTTTCATCCAAGGCTGAAATGGATAGAAGGTTCTTCTTAAGTCCTGGAACAAACAATACTTCTTTCATTGTTAGAGACTTACTAGAGTCTAGCTTGTATGAAGATTCTCCACTACCTTTTATTGGATATTGGTAGTCATCTCCTAGTTTCACCTTGTGTGGTGATTCATGTTCTGACAGTCTTACAAAAGATTCCTTGAATCTCGTCATATGTTTGGAGGCCCCACTGTCTATAAGCCAATCATCACTACCATGAGTAATGTTACTTGTGAGAGCTGATATCAGAACATATTCATCCTTGCTTGAAGAATCTTCACTTTCATATTTGGATCTCTTTCTGGATGGTTCATCATCCTCTGCAGCATGAGCATGATGTCTTCTTTGGCCTTGACCAAGTTCTTCTTGTGAAAGGCTTCTAACCTTGTCTCCCTCTGAAACTGGAACCTCCATACTCATGTAGGTGTCCAATCCATTTTCTTCAGAGAGATCATATACTTCCAGGCTTGGAAGTTGTCAAATTCCGCAATCTTGTCACCAAGCTGATGTGATATATCATATTGAAATGAGAACCTCAAATGGAAATAGCAAAGGATTAGATCTTACCGATTTGAGGTGTCTGTCTTGTCCCGGAGTTCGCTGATCTAGGGTTTGTCGCAGAAACCCTAATTTTCAAAACTTGGAATCTTTCATATCTGATTGGACAAACAGATATATCTCTTCAAATGGAGCTGTCCAATGTACTCCTTTTCTGAAAATAGTGGAGGGAAGCTCCCGGAACAAGAAGCCCTAATTTTCTGATTTCTTCTGCATAAATGCCTGTTACTGTTTCTGTGATATCTCCGAAATTACTGATCCTCTATGTCTGAAATTTCGCATTGAGGTAACCTCACATGTCCCTGATCCAACACCATAGGTTTCATCAGATTTGGTTTCACCATTTGGGATTTATGATCCTTTTCCCAAGGTAACCTGTTATAGGACTGTTCAGAACAGTGAAGTTGTATGGCATGCCACGTGTCACCGGTTCATCTTCTGAGTCTAATATTTGGATCACCGAAATTAAATTCCATGCCCTTTTTGGGACATCTTCAGGAATTCCATTTGGACCTCTGTAGCTCAAGATATTGCAGATCGCCCCAGATGTCCTATTTAGGGATGAAGTCTGGAAGAGGCTGGAACCCTAACTTGGAGAGATCATATCTCCTGGAGTACAGCGAATATGAGTCTGATTTTTGGACACAAGATTTATCAGGATTTTATCTTCGGCCCCTATAATTTTCAGCTTCTGAGACTTCTCCAATATTGGAATATAGCGACTGTACCAAAACGTAGCAGTTTTAGTGTTTAGGGTTTCTCCTAGCTCAGGGTCAAACTAGGGTTTGACTTTTCTAGAGTTTCACCCAACCAAATTTCTTGATCTAGGTCTCTAAACTTCGGTTTTAGTGAGGAGAACAATCCTATGCAGGTCTCACTCAAAAAATTCCTCTTCTGTAGAAAGCCCTAATTTCCACATCGAAACTGAAAATGCTTGAAATTGAATTCCGCATCGACAGAAAGATGCACCCTTCAATGGAGAGTCATCTTAGCATACTTTTGCTGAAAATATGTGGACGAAGATCCACAAAATAGGAAGCCCTAGTTCCTGTAGCTGCACAATGTCTTCTTCTCAGGTTAGCTCTGATACCATGTTAGTTTTTCATCACATTAAGCTAGCATTATGATCTTAGGATCTTTTCACTGAGAGAATAACAAGCACAGCAATAAAACATAAGCACATCACAAGAGACAAGAGACACAAAGAGTTTTCCTAGGGGAAACCATAAAGGAGAAAACCCCGTAGCTTCCTCTAAAATAGAATCAGCACCAAAACAGTAAGAGATCTCCCAAAACAGCAGTAGTCTTCTGTCTAGTCCCAAAATTTCCTTCTTCACAAGTGCGCCTCACTTGAGAGAGCAAGTGATGTATTTCACAAGTGATAAATAGAGAGACTCTCACTCTCTATTTATATTCATTCGTTCACTTGAATTTCCTTTTCACACGTAGGCTCAACCTAATAATTACTACTCGAGCCTACACCTTAATTAGTGTATAATAACTCAAGTGCCCTAAAACTGTGGGGACTTACCTAATGACTTGATATGACTTGATTACATTATTAATCCTCCCGATCGGAACATTGGGGCATGACCACATGACTCAAATACATAATAGAAACATCCCGGAATAAACATCGGGTTACAATACATAAGATACATAGAAGAATACATTCCGAAGTTACATATACATCAACAACTTGGTGGTTAATTCATAAAAAAACACTCTAAATAGAGGGTGATCCACTAGCAGCCACATGGGCGATGTTTAAATCCCCCATTAAGCCTAAGTTTTACCCTATTGGGAATGAAAAGGACCAGTGGATCTATTGTCACTTCTACAACGATAAGAAATGGGTAGATTGTGCAAGAGTACACCAATGAGATTAGAAAACAATCCATTTCCCCCAGACAATGCCCCAATAACTAAAATGTATTCCTTAAGTATTTAGGTGGTTGCCCCAATTATTTAATGAGGAAAGCGATGCTCCCTAAACCTAAGACCATTTATGTAGTCTATGTGAAAGAACATTATTTTCAGATATATTAGATGAACTTACACATAAGTGGCCGTGAGCAAATAAACCAATAATTTCTATCGAAGTATGGACATAAGGAGTGGAAAGGAAGGGTAATGACATTGCTTTGCATTGCATATCAATGCAAGGATCCAAGAAACCACTACAACATCCATGGTCATACATAAGATAAGTTTCTATAATCAAAATACAAAGCTAAATCATGTTAAATGCAAGGAGGCCAATAATAACAAAAGGCTAGAGATGGATTTAGATAACCGTGTAGAGAGAAAGTTGGATGTAGATGAAATTTTTTTCTAGCACATTGTAGAGGGAGGTGAGCATGAGTGGCCATCATATGGAGGAAAATACAAAGATCACTAAATTATTCTAGATCAAACTTTTAAATGAAGAAGACAAAGGTGAATTCTTTGTTTGAGACCCCAATCCACAAGCCAACCTCATAGAAGAGGGTATTGTGAATATTAAGCTTGGATTTGATGTTGATGACCATCCTTGCCAATATTGATTCTCATCAATACATAATGATGTAGAGATTCAAGTCACTATGAAATGTAAGATCAATTTTTTCATATGTAAAACTATATTAATGAAGTCTAGGTAGATGTGATGCTACTTGATGTGTATGTTGTAGTGTTTGGGAACCCCTACATGTACATGAAGTATGCAAGATTCATGAGGACAAAATACCAATACTGCGTAGAAAAGGATGATATTTCTTCATCCTTAATTCACACAATGGTAAGCCCAATATAACTCTTGTAAGTGACTACCCAACCAAGAAATAAATAGCTGAAGAAGGAAGCTTGTATAACTAGAGTCTTCAAACACAATCAACAGGGAGGTGAATCAATAGAAGTAAACTAGGCATCTCGAGATAGATGTACTAAAGAAGAGCCTTACGGAATATCGCTTATTGGCAGGGAATAATTTCCCTATGCAATCATAAGGAATTATCTCCAATGTAAGGGCCCAATTAGTCCTTGTGTTGTTTGGAATAGAGAATCCATCTAGGTTATGGCTCAACGACCATTATGATTATTTAAATAAAATTATGTGGATGCAAAGGAATGTTTTTGCACGATGGAGATACAATATTATCCTAAATTTTGTGTGCAATCTTAGATTAAATGAAATATTTGATCCACTCTAAATGATTCTTACATATAACAACTTAGAGGACTAGAGTGGAAATGAGATCTTTTTATTCACTTGTATACTTTAAGGTCAAAGTCTTTTTGGAAATTTTAATTTTTGACCAATTGGTAAATTTCACCCTAATGGAGATGGTGGTCTCTAGCAAAATATGGTTTGGTTTGGTTTTGATTGTTTTCTCAGAAAGCATAATCTCATATGCTTTCGCCTTGTCTTTGGATTGCTTTCTTGGTGCCATTTCACCCATTAATACGAATACTAAAAGTAACTAGAATGGAATAATTGATCATTTCTCCGTGCTTTCCCATATTAATATATATAGTAGTATACACACTTGTGTATATATTCTGTATACTCATATTGATACATATATATACAAGTATATACACTAGCATATATACTTGACTACATATATACCCATATATACTAGGGTATATAGTAGCATATACTCTTATATACATTAGTGTATATAGTGGTATATAAATAGTGTAAATAGTGGTATATAGTGGAAATAGTGTAAATAGTGTATATAGTGGTATATAAATAGTTAATGCGGAAATGAAAGAATCCTCCATGATCAGAAATTAAATAATGAAGTCAAAATTGAAAGTGTCTCGATAAACGCCGAGCTGAACAACGTTTTAAGTGTGAATATCAATTTTTACGGGAGGGAAGTGACAGAGTTAGGAATTATGGCGACATATATGAAAAATATTGTTTGTTTTATATAAATCAAATACATAATCGACAAATATCGAGAAAGTGTATGGGGGAGTCGGGGACAGATATATACCTTATCATTCAAATTCGAACACTAAATAAAAATGCAAGCATTCGGTATTGGATTATTTTAATGTGTGTCAGTAGTGGCCAACAGCTTGCTATGTCCATTCCTTCCGTAATTGAATTATTTATCCACAATAGTCCTTAGTCTTTCGAGGGGCTGACAGCAGATTCCGATAAATAAAATAATAGAAAACAGATTCCGTATATATAAATGGGACCGCCTTGAATAATGTCCAGAATAAAGTTGGTCATTTGCATGCCGTCAGCAGATTTCGTATTCAAGTGACGCAGGCTTCTCATGTATGGGACAACCTGTTCAGCGTTGGAATTAGAATTAGAATTAGAATTAGAATTGGATTATTTTAATCTGTGTCCCAACATCGCTGGGACCGCATTCCTTCCGTAATTAATTGAGTTATTTGTCCACAATAAAGTCTTTAGAGTGTCCTATCATCTATGTACGGGATAACAGCTTGCTATAAGAAGATTCTCATAAATAATAAAAAAAAAAAAAAACAGATTCCGTATTTATAAATGGGACCGCCTTGAATAATCTCCAGAATAAAGTTGGTCATTTGCATTCGTATTCAAAAGTGACGCAGGCTTCTCATGTATGGGACAACTTTTGTTCAGCGTTGGAATTATGGGAAGTGGCCCACTCAAACCATTCATTCCAATGGAGGTGACAGAAAATGTTAAAATTTTATTGGAGTTATGGAATTATTTGGAGTGAGAGGTGGATGATTCATATCATTCATTCCAATGGAAGTGACATAAATGTTATCATTCGTTCCAATGGAGGTGACAGAAAATAGTATAGGTGTAGTAATACATGTTATCATTTCAATGGCGGTGATAGAAAATATTATGTGTAGTAAAGGTTTTCTTTGATTACTTTTTACTTGCCTTCTATGAAAAAACTTAAACATAAAATTTATTTCCAACACATAAATTTTTATAGATTTATCAAGATTTTTTTCATTATTTTATTTAGTTAACCATGCATTCTCTTATGCACTAAATGGTGCATAGGTGGTTTTTTTATTCATGAATGAATAACAAAGGCTGGTATTTTTTCCTATGAAAAAAAATCGTGCATAGATATTGAGTACTCAAATCATTCATTCCACTCAAGGTGGAATAAAATGTTAAAATTTTATATTTATAATAAATATGTGTTTTTTTAAATATATATTTTTTATGTTTGTTTTTTAATAAAAAATAAATTTAAAATTATTTCCAATTTATAAATAGATTAAGATTTTTTTTACCATTTTATTTAATTAACAAAAGTTATGAGATGACAATGTCTCTGGCTTTGTCACCTTCTTTGTTTGGGAATAAGTGCCAACAACTTTATGCTAAAGGTGTTGGGAAATTTATGAAGGTCAATACTAATGATTTAGTTGAGAAGCAATTGTCCTATCGTCAATTTGATCATAAAGTCACATAATCTAGTGAAAAGACATGATTTGTATTAAAACATATTGTGACAGTCTATGTTAAAATTGTAACGAGTTTCATGTTTATTGTACATCATGTTTTATGATTATCATAAACATTATTAAGACCAAATATGAGTACATCCATGCTTCCATTGAATCACAAGGCCTCTTTATCAATGTAATTCCCCCTTCTTCCTCCATTGCCACAACATTTATCACCCATTCAATGTGTGTATACATAAGAATCATTACCAGAGTTTGAACATCTGATCCATACAAATTTTCAAATTAAAAGTACAAAATTTCTTCACTATTTTAAATAATTAATTAATAAACAAACATTTTATAAATGAGATAGAAATTGCTTTCCACCTTCTAAACCTAAATAAAAAATCTAAATCTATTTTTTTTTATTTACTTCTCTTTGACTTAAAGACTGCTCATATTTATTCAAAGACAATCAAACCTATTCTTACTTTTTATTAAAATGAATGGTTTGAAATATCGAGTCCTTTTCCAAATTGACCTAAAATACAACATAAATAAGTTTGAGCCTCAGTGCACTGTTAATTTTCTAACACTAACATGTGACTTTAATAGGCCTTCCATTGATCTTGCATAGTTCCCGATGAGGGAAACCAAATTTAGGTACTATAGTCTGTATCCTAGTGATGCATAAAACGAAACAAGGACCTCATTACTTCTTTTATTAATGGACTAATACAAAATCTAATGAATGTTCCATGCACTGGAAAATTTAATGTATCCATGTGTTCGACATTGAAGTCAACACTTACATGCCACTAGATGTGTTATTAGATTTTCATAAACATTTTTAAAACTACAAAATCCATTGAAAACTGATGTTAGTTTCGAAATGACGATGAAGGATAAAAACAAATTGCTAATACCATCTACTAGATATTGCATCACAATCATAAAATTAAGGAGCTTTCACACTTTGTATTGAATTTTACAACGATCCAACCTTAATATTATGATTGCACCAACATTACGACGATCTAGCATTAATATGATGCATCCCACCTACAATAACTACCACAACCTTTCACGATGACGTAGGCATGCCACTGATTCTTGGTGATATGAGTTCCTAGGCGCACGTCGCAGGACAACAATTTAATTGAATGAATCGAGCATTGTTATGGAAGAAGCATATAAAGAATAAACAAAGCAGGAAATACACTACATAAACAAAAAGTATACGAAAAGACAAAATGCAATAATTTGATCCAATCTCTGCTATTCGATTAGTGCTGTGTGATGCACAATACTCTTTTATTGATTGCTTGTTTTCTTGCATATTGTAACAATAGTGTACATGCTGATATAGAATGCTCAGACGTTTGGGTGACTACCCGTTACGTTCAGTTACAAAGGAGTTAGAACGATTTAGAAGTTCAACCATTGTAGACGACTGGAAGACAGACACACATTCTCGCGTAGTCTTGTTGAGATGTTGAAGTCAATGTTGCATGTCGAGATGCAAAACATGTTGAGGTTGTGTTGAGGTTCGGACTTGTCGAAGTTGATGATAAACTTGTTGAAGTTGACAAACATGCCAACTGCTGAGTGGATCATTCATCCTTCCTTAAGAAATAATGGTTCCCATTTTTTGCTCGTTCAGGTGAGGAAACTTGTTGGTGAGTTCAATAGCAGACTACCACTTTCCTTGTGTTGGGAGTTGTCTGGCTTTATCCACTTGAAACAAGGGAATGGAGTTCGTCCTTATGCACTAAATCATGCACATGTGATGAATGGATATTGAGCACTCGAATCAGTCATTCCTCTAAAGGTGACATAAAATGTTAAAATTTTATATTTATGATGTGTTTTTTTATATATTTTAATGTTTACTTTTTAATAAAAATCAAATTTAAAATTGTTTCCAATTTATAAATCGAGTAAGGTTTTTTCCATCATTTTATTTAGTTAAAAAAAGTTAGTTTTTTCCATCATTTTATTTAGTTAACAAAAGCTATGAGGTGACAATGTCCTCAACGTTTCCACCTGCTTTGTTTGTGTACAACTGTCTACAACTATTTGTTAAAGGTGTTGGAAAATTGATGGAAGTCAATATGAATGATTTAGTTGAGAAGCAATTGTCCTATTGTCAATTTAATCATAAAGTCACATAACCTAGAAAAAAAATATGATTTGTATCAAAACATATTGTGACAATCTATGTTAAAATTGTAACGAGTTTCATATTTAGTGTACATCATGTTTTATGATTATCATGAACATTATTAGGACCAACCTTGCTTTCATTAAACCACAAGGCCTTTCTATCAATGCAATCCCCCCTTCTTCCTCCACTTCCACAACATCTATCACTCATTCTATATGTGTATATATAAGAATCATTACTGGAGTTTGAACTCATTTGGACAACAATGTCCAATGTGATCCAAACAAATTTTCAAATTAAAATTACAAAATTTCATCAGTATTTTAAATAATTAATTAATAAACAATCATTTTAAAAATGAGATAAAAATTGCTTTCCACCTTGTAAACCTAAATAAAAAATTGAAATCTAATTTTTTTAATTTACTTCTCTTTGACTTAAAGACTACACAAATTTATTCAAAGACAAATAAACTATTCTTACTTTCTTTACCAAAATGAATGGTTTGAAATATCGAGTCATTTTCCCAATTGACCTAAAATACAACACAAAGAAGTTTGAGCTTCGGTGCATTGTAAATTTTCTAACACTAAGATGCGACTTCAACAGACCCACCATTGATCTTGCATAGTTCTCAATGAGGGAAACCAAATTTAGGCACTATAGTCTGTATCCTAGTGATGTATAAAACAAAACAGAGACCTCATTGCTCGTGTTATTAATGGACTCATACATAATCTATTGATTGTTACCTGCGCTAGGAAAATTACTGTATCCATGTGCTTGACATTGAAGCCAACACCGACATGCTACTAGATGTGTTATCAAATTTTCATGAGCATTTTAAAACTGTAAAATCCATAGAAAACTGATGCTAATGCCGGAACGACGAGGAAGTATAAATGCTATACAAATTGCTAATACCATCTATTAGATACTACACCACAATCATAAAAGTAATGAGCTTTCACACTTTTTATTGAATTTTACGACGATTCATCATTAATATTATGATTGCACCAACATTACGACGATCTAGCATTAATATAACGCATCTCACCACCACAACCTTTTACGATGATGCATGCACGCTGTTGATGACAATAAAGATTCCCAAACCACACATCATCACCCTCTACCCAACCAACATTCAACAATTAACATAATTTAAAAAAATATGATTATTAATTTTTTCGAACATTAGGCCATCCTTTGCAAATTTTAAAAATTAAAGCCATAAGGACCATGAAATAATCCAATTGTGCAATTTATACATATCGTCAATTGGAGACATAACAATGCATACACTAAATTGTGTATATGTTATGTATCACAAATATAAATATAGCATATTACAATGCATTTCACTCCATAAACTATTATATGTATAGTTTAAAGTTTAATTGAAATATTCTTAATCAATAAATTCTGATTTTCAATTCATATGGCATGATTATATGTTCCAAGAATGACAGACCTATAGAGCCGAAATAGAAAGATATACAAGTCTAATAAGTGGAGGTCTCGCTGGATGGCAATGGACTAATAACAAACAGAGCCCACCCACATAAAATATAAAGATAATGGGAAAAAATCATTTAAAATAAAAATATTTTGATTTTATATAAAAATAAATTTAAAAATATTTTTTTAATTTATATATATATATATTTTTAAATCATCATTTAATAAAACTTTTAATATATAAATAAATAATACAAATAAATATTTTTTTAAAATATTTAGGAAACCATAGTAAAGATTATTTAGGAAGCCATAGGGTCAACTTATAGTATGAGTGCCTTTGAAATCCATTTATTTTCATTTTACTACTTTATGTGTAGAAAATTTCAATCTATATTAAAAGTTTATTATATGATTTATGAAATTTAATTTTAGTTTATGAAAATGTGTGATGAAATTAAGATGTGTTATGTGTTATTAAGTTTTCAAGGAATAAAGATAAGGAATTAATTGTTTTATTTTAAAATTTTATTTTATATTAAATTAATTAAAGAAAAGTTTTTTTTTTAAAATCTGAATAGTTTTAACTAGATAAAAAGATATTGTAAATATTTTGAAATTGAAATTGAATTTGAGCCTATGCAAAACATTTTAAGAAAAAGTTTTTTTTATTATCCTACACCATTTTAGAATGAGAAAGAGGAGAAATTCTTTCATCCATGACCTTTTAAGAATTCTCTACCATCTTGTTTCTTTATGAAGTTTGCGAATATTAGTTATTATTTTAGTAGTAGTGATATTTTTCTTTATACATTACTAATAATAGAAAGATACTTTTGATATTCTACAATGAGGTTAATGGTCTCTTTATAGTATCTTAATTTTCTTTTATCCTCTATCACATTTTTTACAAGCAATCATATAAGCCTCTTATATTTCATGTTAGTTATCTTGTGCTTGTACATTATGTATTTAGTCATAACTATATTCGTAATAGGTATCTAGACGTAACTATATTCCCAACTTTTATGAGGATATGAAATTGTATATTGGTCTAAATTTTAGATGATAAAACATTTATGTATTTTTTCAATCCTTCTCCACAATTGTCTATTCTATAGAGATGTTGCAACCACAAACTTCACATCATAAGATAACGAGCTAATTCAAAATTATTTTCAACATCAAAGTAAGCTATAGTTTTAGTCATAGTAGCAAGATTATGTTGTATTACCATTTTCTTATGGAAATGCACATGGAATTCAAAATTTAACAAATATTTGTCATAAAAATATGTTTACTAAATGTTTAAATATATTTTTAATTTTCATTTTAAATATTGATTAAATAATATTATTAACATTTAATTGTTATGATAAGAATGAAATTTCAACTACAATAGTTAATAGTTAATGCTAGTGATTTTGCTTTAACCTTTAACTTTTAACTTTTTACCTATTCATTAACTATTACTATAAGAGTGGAACTAGAATAGCAATGTATCCAATGATAACTCAAGTCTGATACTATTTTGTAACTTCAACATCACAAAACAATGGTCACATTCTAATCTTTTAGTTAACTTTGAGATCACAAAAAATACATGCATTGAGGCCACCAACCCATATATACATGTTCAACTCTACTTTCATATTGTTATATGATATGTTTCAAAAATTAGATATGTTAATGAAAAATGAATGCTATTTTGAAATTTTGAATTGGTAATGCTTTTATTTTTAAATTTTATAAAATTTAAAAGTTGCACGCTTTTGTATTTATAAGATGTCTACTTCATATCTATATCATACTAAGGTATTTCTACTATGGTTTGAGTTATGATTTTGATGAAGGTTGACTCCAAGATTTGCATGAAGTAACTTCCTCTAAATTTTTATTGTCATACACAAAATTAGGATACACCTTTGTAGATTTACTTGCAATTGTAAGACCAAAACTTCAACTTGGATTCACAAAATATCCACTATAATCCCTCTTAGACAAATACAATAAATATTTAATAAATTCAAATGCTTAAAGAAAATATAGTAAGACAATGTAAATAGCTTGTTGTATGTATTACCCAACATTAAATATGTTAAACATGGTTGTTGCTCTTATTGTGATATAAATTTGTAAGAAATTTTAAACACAATAAAATTTTAAATATGAATTGTTATCCAAAGAATTTTATGTCGATTTAAATCTAACATATATCAAATTTCAAAATGATAAATTTTATAGGGCATTCATTACATCAAGAATTTAAATATGAATCACAATCCAAAGAATTTTATCTAGATTTAAAACTAACATATATCAAATTTTCAAAATAATAAATTTGAGAGGGCATGCTTTACATTAAGAGGGGAATCACCTTGGGAAAAGAGAAAGTGTTGGAAACATCGCGTGTGCCACCCTATATGAGTTCTAGTGAGTGATACTAAATTAGAACTGTCCATAGATTACATAGATGATGGACAATAACCACAGAGAGGAAAGACCTTTAAGACCTTGCTCGATTGCTCGATAGGGGAGCATGTTAAGATTAAAAAAAACGATATAAGAACAAAGATCATTTACTTGGGTATCAACTTTACTGGTTTCTTTGGTACACTTACCTACAGTTAATATGCTTAGAGTTGTTGCAAACTTTCTAAACTCGGTTATGGAAAGTTTGATATGTGATTATGTGCATAATGGACTGTAAATGGGAGTAAAGCAGTACTAGTGTAGTAGCAAAGTGGAAGTGACCTTTAAATTCCCAAATAATAGTATATTAAGAAAGGGGACAATGGAGTGGGTAATAAAAATTTGAGATATTTTGAATACATTGAAGACTGGGAGGTTCCTCAAGTGTAATGCCTATAAAATTTAGGTGGAGGAACTTGTTAATGTGTATAATTATTTGATTGTTCTATGCAACTCTATGGAAGTTTGGTTTGTGATTCTTTTCTTATTCATTTGTTATGTACATGAAAACAACCCCATAATGTAAAAAATACATTAATAATTTGGAGGAATGTTTAATTTCATGTTGAAGAATTTTAGAGTGACAAAAATATTTTGAAAATGTATTTCATTTTTAAACAATTTAAATAGTCCAAGTTTAACCTTCAATCATAATTTTTTTATTTAAAAAATATGAGAATTTTAGATGTTATAAATTTGAGAATTTATAAATTTTAGATGTTACAAGATTTTTATTTATGAAATTTGAGAATTTGATAAGTTTACCATTATTGAAGAAGTTACTCCCCAGTGTTCTCTTCAAATTAGATGACTACTAGTTATCACATCTCATCCTCTGATGAGCCTTCCTCATAATCTCATGATATTGACGTTGAGTCGTCAGAACCAAGCCCCCTCAGACTTGTTTGGTCAATTCTTTTACAACAGTGAAGAAATGCCATGTCCACAACATGGGGGAACGCCCAAAAAATTTCCTCCACCTCATCGACATTCTCATCGCTATGTAGTCCAGTGACATTGGGGACATTCCCCTTCCAGGGGGGACTCCCTCCGCAGTGGCCATTCTGCCTAATCATTTCATGGATGTTGTGTGCCACCATGGATCTCTACCTTGTGACACATTCCCCCTCATGTCGGTCACTGACAGGAAGGTACCTCTATAAGGCTGCATCTACACCACATCGACAACTCTAGACTAGGGGAATGTTTAATTATCTCAGATCTAGGATAAGGGGCATGATAAAAAAATGTTGACCCTTCCTTATCCCATCTACATCCTTATTTCAATGATCCCATAACTTAGTTCAAACCATATGTGACCCATAATCACAAACCCCATGCCCACAACATGAGAATAATAACAATACCCAAGTCAAAATATTACAGAAGATCATTACAGCATTTTCTAAGGCTCTAAATACCAACAAACCAAACATCTATGGCCCAAAATTCTATCAACCAAACCATAGTTTTTTCACAAAACCAAACCGAACAAAATTGATAAACACAACCATCAACCATCCTAGAATGAGAGCCCAAAGAAAAACCATAAAGGCACTTGGAATCTTAGCAGAGAAGACACATGCCCAGTGTGTGGCTGGCCTCCTATTGCGTCATTCCTTCCATTTTGGATATCTGCATCCTAGTTCCCTACCATGCCCAGTTGTTGAAGAAAGGGTAAGCACGGTTATTTTCATATCGCATCAATCTTCATGTGTAGGAGTCGGGTGTCTACATTTAATTCATGCCAAAAAGCCACTGAAACCTCGTCCCCTTTATCCTTCTCCTCTTGTTCCAACAACACGTGACCAAGGAGCCCCTTCACAACCTGGGTCTTGGATCCACTACTCTAGAGCAACCAACTCCATTGTAGGAATATTATCCTCCACCTCATGCCATAGACTGTGTTCAGACATCTCAATGTCCAATCGAATCGGTAGGGGAGAGGAGGCCCAATATAACTAGGAAACATGAGCGACCTGCAACTGCTCCCTATTTTCCCTTCGCTTTTCTCTATCATCCAAACCCCCAACTTCTCTTTTCTTTTTCGTTCTACTACCACCTCCCTTATGAAGTTATATTTAGTCAAACAAACATAACAAAAGGAGTAAAAGCATAATCATAATACTAATTTATTTTTAAGGTCACAACATGGTGATCCAAGTATTTGGTTTACAAAGATGCACATACATTGCCCTCCATTGGATATGAACTTGGAAGACCTTTTCTTAACCTTTAAATCCACTTTTGAAACATCTCTTCTAACAAAGACCAAAAATATCTTTAAATTCCAATATATAGCTAAATAAACAAACTTTATGATAAAAATATTATCTATTTACATAAATATTACATGTAATGGAAATGTATCATAAAAACAAACTTACAAGTTATGTTTTATTAATTATAAAACTTAACATATATAAAACAATGCATTGAAGTTAAAACACAAAATTATCAACCACATATGATACATGGTAATGAACTTATTAATTTACTAAAAACAAATATGTTCAAATTAAAAAAATATGAATTTAGAAATAACTTTCAAAATATTAAAAATTGAAAAAAATGAGCGTACACATACCCACATTAGAATGATTCACACAAATCAACCATAACATCAACAAGAAGGGGTTGGCATAACCAACTTTGCATAGAGTCTTTGATGTCAATTTTAAATAGAAAATTGATTCAATGGCTCATTATGAAATGTCACCATGTGACATTTATTCCATATTAAATAAAAATAAAATTGATTCTTTTAATTCCAAATTGTTGGTATCAGAATTCATTGGCCCAATTGGCCTCACTACCTACTCTAGGCATGCTAGCTTGCTTTTTAGAAAAAACATCTACTTTGAAGTTGGCCACACACATTTCCCCTTCACTATCAACATGAGGCATGGGCATCAACTTATTCAAAGGATGTTCAAAACTCTGCAAGCCACCTGATGTAGAGAAAAAAAAACCTGCAAAGGCAAAAGAATTACATGTATATATAAGAAACTAAAAATTAATAATGTGTGATGTTAGATAAGCTCTAATTTAGCAAAAGATTTTCCACAACCTTCTTTAAGGTCATTTGGCTCATCAGATAGGACAAGGTAATCATCAGCTAGGACAAGGTAATCATCAGATGCAGTGCCCTAAAAGGCACTAAACCGTTGACATCCTGTAGTAAACATAGTTATTGAGTCCAAACAAACAAACAAAAAATCTACAATTTTAAGAAATGATTTTGTTCAAATAAATAGATACTAAGTGCAACATTTGTTCAGGGAAGAAGATCTCAATTACCCATTTGATTTTGAAAATCTATCTTCCCCTTCCCTCCCATAACAAAAAGAAAAACCCTTCCCTCCCCAAACAAGTAAAAGGAATACCCATTTGATTCTGAAAATCTATCTTCCCCTTCCCTGCCATAACAAAAAGAAAAATCCTTCCCTCCCCACATATCCATTGGGAAATAATTAATGCTCTAGAAAAAAGGGCAATAGGAATAACTCAGGGAGAATTTCTTCACGACATTTGCAAAGGAATATAAACCATCAGATTAGAATTTTAAATGTTTTTAGCAAAGAGGTATATTCACAAGCCAGACTAAACTGCTATGCTATATTATGTAACAAATATTAAAATGGTAAGTAAAAATGGTCTCCCCACACTCAAGACCAGATCTCCGAACTTAGAACTTAGAGGAATGTAATAAAGCAGACAATCAGGTTGGAGCTTAGAAGGTTGGGATCTGAGTCATGTCAGTATGCCGCCTTGAATCAATGATGCTATTACATTGTTGCATCAAGTTAGAAAGAAGGAATTGAATGAACCTTCTTGTATTTATAATCATAATTATTCGTATGTATATCTTAATAATGTCCTTAAGAAGAACTGCCAAGTTTATAATACAAGGTTCCTCTGGGCAACTTTGCTATATATTTCACCTATGATTAGTCAAGTATGCTCAAGGTAGTTTTAGCTGTTAGAAAAAATGCTTATAGTCGATAGTCATTTGGAGTGATCGGACAACTTCTTTCATCTGGGACCCTAAGAGCAAATTGAAAGTCATGTATTTGGAAGTTCTGTCCTGTAAATTTTTTGGGACAAATGCTTAGTCATATGACTTCACTAGGGATAGAAATTTGTAGTGATCAGACAACTTCTTTCATTTGGACCCTAACACTTCCTTCATATGGACCCTAAGAGCAAACCAATAGTCATGAATTTGGCAATTCTGTCCTGTAAATTTTCCATAATAGAAAAATAAATGTACTGTTTTACAACACAGAGATAACAGAGTGAGCATTTACCTCTACTTCTTTTAATTCAAAAATATAATCTACTGTTTCAACTGCTACTTCATTTAAGAGTACATTGGCATTGGAAAAGTCATTGCCTTCTAATAATTATATCCAAAAACCACTGAAAGAATGTCGTTGTTATCACACTGTTGCCAGTGAGGATCGAACCTGAGACCTGTGTCTCTAGCAAATTGGCCAAAAGACATCGACTTCACTGAAAGTCTGGCAAATTCTTCCCTTTGCCCTTAGGCCACAAGCTATTTGGAAGGCTAAATTTATGACACGGATTTTTTCTTGAGGTTTGTGATTTGAATTTGTTAAATCTTCCTTGCAAAAGGATCTCATCATAACCAATTATGATTGTAAAGCTTCTCCAATAAATAGAACAAATGCGAGGGAGTTTACAGGGTGAGAAGGACCACCTGTCCTGGCTAGTGAAATGGTAAATCCATGGATTAAATAAAAGAGGCAAGGTCGGAAATGTGTCCTGTCCACGTAAAATTCCAGAGATGGGTAAGGTAATATTGGGAAGCCTCAATAAAATGTCATTATCTCGGCATGGAAATGGCATGTAGAATGAAGGAATGGGGAAAATGTGCATTGTAGCAGCTCTTGCAAGGGGGTAAAAATGAAGGGTTTACATTAAACATTTCAATGGAAAATCCAAAAATAAAGAAAAGGAAATGAAGGGATAAGAATGATAAGCTTTCAAGTGGTAAAGAGAGCCTGGGAAATGGAGTCATAAAGAACAAAGGCAAATTTTCCAGAGAGATCTATGACAACCTGATCTGCAGGATAAGGGCCCCGATCTTTGAGAGTCCAATAGGCTTCTATGAAAATAGGCACTTCATTTGCTGTTTTGTTGAGACCGTATCGTTGCCTCAACATCGCTACATTATCCAAGAAACCCTCGAATATGCATATTCGCCTGTCATTGCTACACACCATGTTATTGTGTGAAAATATTTTCACTTGTGCTTGGAAAACTTGTTCTTTACCTCAAGAAGATTATTTGAAATCACAATAGCATAGAAATAATAACAAACAAGATTTCTGTATTCGATATTTTTGAGAAAAAAACCATTTTATACAAATAATAACTCCAACGATAAACAAAACTAACCATAGGTGATTGCACCAGTCCACCATTCTTCCCAGCTTAAGCCAGGGATACAAAATGTAAAATTTTAAACAACATTTTGTCATAAAACTTAGCGTCTGCCTAGATGGCATAATATTGTTCTTTATAAAGGCCAAGTTGAGATCGATTGGATGCACTTGCAGTTGGCCCAAGAAAAGCATTGTAAAACATCACAGAATCCCCTCTGCATACACGATGCCCATGATACCTTTGCCTTCGAGCTTGGTCGAGGAGGAGAAAAAAATAATGTAATGAACAGAACCATCATAACCAAGAAATGGCAAGAAAATCACTTGCTCCTTTGACGGTAACGATAATTTATTTTAGGGTTGTTATCATGACCATTTCTAGGAGTTGTCCAATTCGTGCCCATTCATCTTGTCGAGACGTGTCAAGTTGAAGCAGTGCAAGAGCCGAGCCACTGCGAACTCTAGAGAAGGTGTTCCCAACGGGTAACTCCTCCAATCGAGGACAAGCTTGGATTATATACCCAAGTGTATAAGCAATTTGGTAAATAAAACTAGCTTTGTGGAGTTGATCGATTTCACCTTGAATGGCCAAAGACTTTCTTGGATGGATAGGCCTTTGTTTCTGCCGTGCTGGATACATGTTTGGCCATGTACAAAGAAAGTGTTATACAATGGCAGCGTTTAGTCTCAGCATTTCATAATAAGAACAGGTAAAGACAAAGAAGATGTGCTTGCCGTAATATATATGGATGGTCCTCCTCCCCGTCATAGAGAAGTGGTAAGGCAGGGACGCAACCATTCAGAGGGATCTGGAGACGCAATAGTTCGCAAGGAAGGATGTAGGGTGAGAGGCGGGCTCTGGGTAGTCAAACTATTTCGAATTCAAATTTCAAATTTTAAACTCGATTGCATGGTATGTAGGACGAATAGATGATGGTATGTACATGGATGTAGCCACGACACAATAACAGAAAGAGACGGTGAGATAGAAACCCAATAGACCGTTGACAGAGGAAGATTCAGCCGATAGCCGGAAGGGACGATGCGACGATTGTGTCTCCAGAGCCCCGCGAATGATTACCGTAAATTTCTTGCTCATAAACAAGAGAGGCACGGAGGGTTTAAATATGTCAGAGGCCTCGTTTCAGACATGGTTTGATGTTGACATCAGGCCAGACGATGGGGCAGAAGACAACGACAACAGCTGGAGACGATTCGCCGTCCGGGTGAAATCGTCGATTAGATAGACTACTCCATAAAGCATATGCCTGACAATTCTACTCCCAAAAAATGTGGGAAAAAAATATTTTAAAAATCATCTATAAGAAGGAAAGACTTCGTATCCACTGTCAGTAGACTTAATGCCAAAAGTAAGTATTGATGAGACTACATTTTTTTTCAGTGATTAAATTATTTGCCGGCAATAAACTTTAATGTGTCGTACACATTGGCCAACAACTTGCTAAAAGCAAATTCCGTATATAAAAGCCAATATAGATGAGACTGCATTCGGGACGACGAAATCGTCGACTAGATAGACTACTCCATAAAGCATCTACTTGACAATTCTACTCCCGAAAAATGTGGAAAAAAAAATATTTTAAAAATCATCTATAAGAAGGCAAGACTTCGTATCTACCATCACTAGACTTAATGCCAAAAGTAAGTATTGATGAGACTACATTTTTTTTCAGTGATTAAATTATTTGCCGGCAATAAACTTTAATGTGTCATACATATTGGCCAACAACTTGGTAAAAGCAGATTCCATATATAAAAGCCAATATAGATGGGATTGCATTTGGGACGTATTTGCCGGCAATAAACTTTAATGTGTCGTACATATTGGCCAAAATCTTGCTAAAAGAAGATTCCGTATATAAAAGGAAATATAGATGGGACTGCATTCAGTCCATAACGAATGTATTTCTATAATAAACTTAGTCAAAATGCAGATTTCGTATTCAAAGTAATGGAAGCAGATTCGATGATTGATTTATTTGCGGACAATAAACATTGATGTATGTCCTACTATGTATGTCCGTAATTGAATTTTTATTTCCACAATAGACTTGGTCAGCATGTCACATGCAGATTTCGCGTTCAAAAGCGATGCAGCCATGTGACAGCTTTTTATTGCGCATGGTTATTATTTGGCCCGTTTTATTCGGTTGGTATATGGGAGGGATCAAATTGGAAGGAAAGGGTTCTCATTTCATTTTGAAGGGTTGTGAAAAATTGAACCTTTTGATATTGATATGTAAAAAGAAATTATTTTCAAATATACAACAAAATTTTATTATTTATTAAAAATAATGTATATAAAAAATAACAATGAGAAATTTTTTAAGTGATTTAACATTTAAATAGAAAAAATGATAATAAGAAAAATCTCAAGTGACATTTACATGAAATTAGTGAGGTAAACCATATACACAATGATTTATTATGTCCAAATTCTTTTTATGGTGAATTACTCAAGAGTTAGTATAGAGGAGGAGATACTAAAATAGAGGTTGATAATGAAGAACATGTATCGCTGATGGAAGATGAGATTGGGAAAAATCCTATTTAGAAAGAGATTGGTGCACTTGTTTTGTTAATGTGAACATAGCATAACCTTTAGGAGTATTGGTTTTTTGTATTGCATTGTTCTTTGGCCTATTTATTTTGTGAAGGTAAATGTTTGTTTCCTATCATGTGAAAGTGATTAGAGTATTTGAGAACTACTCGCACTTCACATGAATGCATAATATGAATTTGGGGATGAAAGTAGCCTCGTGGGGTACTAAAGCTTATTTGTGTCTAGAATTGTTTTGAGAAGAGCTCCAGTACTAGAAGTGCTAAGGCCAAAAAAGATCAGGCATCAAATCCCTAACATTAATAACAAAAACTAAAAAAATATTTTTTGTCCAGTGCGAACATATCCACCTAAAACTAATTTACTTCTAACATTGTACATCCCTCATAGATTTAAAATTGTTGATCGTGGTTGTGAGCACTTGATAATTACCATAACCAATGGTTTAAAGAAATAACATAAAAGTAAAAAACTTAGAAGAATAACTTTTCCATGACATTTTACTTACCTGTTTTGAAATGAACTTTTCTACATGCTATTAAAATCATTGTATTATTATCTTTCCAACTAATGTTATTAAAATCATTGTATTATTATCTTTCCAACTAATGTTATTAAAATCATTGTATTATTATCTTTCCAACTAAAAACATAAGTTTTGTCCAATCCACTTTTCCATTAAAGACAATTTTTTTACAAATACAATCACAAAGCTAATTGATATGTTTGTCAGGGTATTTTTTAAGGATTCTAATATTATACTCAAGTATAGTATTCTAGGCAATTTTTTTGGATTGAAAAAAACATGTCTATAGATAGGTAGGCGAATGTTAAATATGAAACATACAATTAACATTGAAATGTGTAAATTTTGGCGAATATTGTGATAAAAAAAGCATATTTTATGTAAATATATTTGATATTAGAGACTAAAAATGACCAAATAGCAAATTTATTTTCTGAAAAAAAAAACCCCAAAATAGCTAATTGGCGAAATTTCGCCCCTAAAAATTACCCTAATGTTTGCCCATATGGACCATGTTTTGAGTAACTAGCCATTCAATTTCAAACTCCACCTAAGCCCTAAGCATCATCTTTACCATAATAACCTACGTATTAGAACACTTGAAAATTTATCCTTCAAACTTTAGTCTTGATTCTACTAACATCTAGATGTCAAATGAGAGGGATTGATAGGGATTCCCATTTCTCTTTTCAAAACTTAGTGCATATAATTATTATTCAAATACATTGAACAATATCCTTCAAACTTCAATGTGGATCTTACTAGTATCTGGATCTCACATGAGAATGAGTTTGAGAGGGCTTCCACAGTTATCTTTTCAAAATTTCATCTTCTATTTATGTGAAAAGGTTAGACAAAAAAAGGACTATTTTATATTGTAATATCTTTGTGAACCTTACATGATTCAAAAATGTCATTTTGACAAAAAAACATATTACAATCTCTTTTCTTAAATTCTAGGTTGATAGGTTTGAGAAGTGGTATCCAAGGTAATCGTAGACTCCATTTGATATGTCGACATTATAAGCCTTTATCAAGGTTCATCATCAAGACAATGAGTCGAGTTGAGTACAACAGATAAATATTTATTAATATATCTTTAACAACACATTTCAAGAGAAAATTAGGAAATTTATTTTGTCGACTATATAACTAAGACCAAACCCAAACCCTAAAAATGTTAAGCTAGATAATAAGAAAGTCTAAGTTGTGATTAAAACAAACACCCTAAATTGCTAAAATGATTCTAAATTTAGAATAGAATAACCTATTTTTATAAACTATAGAACTAAATGTAATATCTAATTCTAAACTAGAAATAGTACAATTTTTTATATAAAAGAATAATTTAAGAGAATTTTTTTAATAACCAGTGAGTTAATGGCCATAACCTACGAAATATTTCATGTTAAAAAGTAACCTAAATTATCATATGTGGGTGAAAACATGAAGTTGGGAAACAATTCCATGATAGATCGTTTTTTTTGTATAATTTCCAGTTTCTCGACCGAGAAAAAAGTCAACATATTTTTTCAGCCGAGAGTTGTAATATATCTCGGACAAGACATTAACCATGGTTAAAAATCTCTCGTCTACGAGTTATTCCATATTTAGATAAGTTTTTGGCCGAGAGTTTTAAACTTTGTCGTCCGGGAGTCTTGCCATAATTTTTACATTAAAATCTTGGAAATGTTTCTCGGCCGAGAGATTAGTTTCCTTTTTAACTCTCAGCTGAGAAATGTTTAACTATATAAATCCAAACCCCCTCCCTGCCTAGCCGACCACCGTCATCATTTTCTAGGTTTTTCGTTGTGAGGCTTTCACCCCGAAAACCAAGCTGTTGCTTTTCAAGCTTGTTCATTGGATTTTCGGGCTTCCGCTTAGTCCATCATCATAATTTGACAGGTTTTTCGGTCAGGGTAAAAGGTTTTCTGGCTTCTGCTTAGTCCACCATCGCATCATTTCAGGTTTTTCAGTCAGGCAGGGTAACAGTTTTTCGCACTTGGTAAGGCCTTTTCGGGCTTGCAAACAGAGTTTGGGCACCCATTTCATGTGTCGTTTCAGTCGACCATCATCATCGTTCTGGTTCACACTAAGACAAAGGGGTTTCTGCTCAATTAGGTCAAAATTTTCTATCCCAGTACATGCATTTTTTCATTCTTTGCATCCTGAAATTACCAGTTCTCATAAGGCCGTGTTCAGACTCTCTACCTTCTGGTTATGCCATCTTATATGTATTGAATTTACCATCTCTTGGGCCCTGCTAGGTAATGATTGGGAAAATTATAAAAAACTTGTAATTAACTTAAATAAATAAACCATGATCGAGCAATCATTCAGTCGACAGGGCGAGTTCTGGGCTCGGTGTCTTGGGCATAGATGGTAGGCAACAGAGCTAGTAGTAGAGGTACCTTACCCCCTTTCACCATAAATTCTACCCCTCAAAACTAGTCCCTGCCTTGGCCCCCCTCTCCTTTCTCAACGATATAGCTACACATGACGATGAAAGAGATGGATTTAGTTAAGCAAGTTGAGACACTCACAGAAAGAACTAAGTTAGTAATGAAACAAAGGGGACTAAGTAGCGGTAGGGAAGTAGGCACTTAGTAAGTAGCGGGACAGAGAGAGGGCTTTTCTCAGTGAAAGAAGGGGTGGGTTTCAGTTCAATAGGGATATAATTATGAATTAAAAGTTCCTGA
>LPNX010710380.1:395175-422328 GCA_001517045.1 Pseudotsuga menziesii | reverse complement strand
TTATTATTTTTAATAATAATTGCAAACCCTAATACGAAAGATGAATGAAATATTACGCAATAAATTTTTTGGAGTTGCATATATATTTTCCTCTACAAATATGGGTTTTCCATTATGTTGCATTCGCCATAAAAAATTGAATGGTCGAGGGAGGCTTTTCAAATTGACCGGACAGAACTCTTCCGATGAAACATCCTTCCCTAACTGGCTAGCAATGGAACCTCCTGGGCACTCATTGACTGACTTACTTATTGGCAATGATTTATAACCATTGTGAATGACCTTTAATGCTCAACTATCCCAACAAACAAACAACCAAACAAACATGGATTCAAGGGTTGTTTATTTAGGGAATGTCAATGGTCCAATTGGGGTACTGAAAATCATTTATTATTTAATAGTAATTGCATTTTTCATTTCAGAAAGTTTTGCTATGTTATTAGGTATGGAATATTTTACGTTTAGGGGCAGTGGGAACCTATCCACTTGCTAGGTAGGAGAGAAACCAAGGAAGGGCTTGTCCAAACCGAATCATCTGGTCAAAATTGAGAGTTGTTACCCCACCCCAACCCATGAATGCTAGAACCTATGGTGGTGGCGAAATAGATGGAAAGATACCTCCATATTGAATCCTAGAATTATATAGAGGGTAAAATAAGAAATAGATTAATATTGGTTATTAGTCTCATCTTCCTGAATCATATTTGAATAGTCCAATTATGATTCAAGACAAGAAGACATGATCCCTAGAAATTCCAGTATCTGTTGATTTGTAGACCTCAACCCCAATTATGACCATGATTAGTTCCCACCCCACTTATGTCCATGATTAGTTTCCAACATCCTTTAGTGAAAAGGTGCTAGATCATGTTGGAGGACATAAATAACACTTACTAGTATTATAGTTGGATTCTTGCAGTACAAATAATTATGTATTATCAAAGAAGATAAATAATATGGCCTTCACAACTAAACGAGGATCTGATATGTACAATGTCATTACATTCCAGTGCCCTTGCAATGTTCTCTTAGATTTCCCTTGCAACATTTTTTGAATATATATATATATATATATAGGTTTTTTAAGGTATACTTAGATGATTGGATGATGCACAACCTATTGAAAGATCATATTTTGATTCTTCACTTGAGTTTTTAGAGGTGTCAGCACCTATGAATTTTCTTAGAACTGAAATTGTGCATCTTGTACACCCATGTTGGAATTATGATAGGACATTTGTCTTCATGAAAGTGTATTTGTTGATCCTGCTAATATCATTGTCACTAGTAACTTAATCCACCCACTAATGTCCATATCTTGCAACTAAATCTTGGGTAAATTGGGTATTCTTGATAGTTCATCAATGGCAATGCTACTATTAAGAAGACTATGGAGTAATTGAAGAATGAAACAGATAAAAACAAAGAATGTATTTGTACAAGGAGTGTGAAGCATCCTTAACCTCCTAAAAAATAAACTGGTAATGATGGAAATTTTAGTTTTCCTTATGTGGATGGTTGAATTCCATGTACATGCCAATGTTTCAATTATCATTTGGAGAGGTATCCATGCACAACCTAGAGAATCAATATTATTTCATAAAGTTTACTTTAATAGAATTACGTTGAATCGATCCAAGTGAAACTATGGCAGTACTAAAATGGAAGGCCGAGCCATCGTATACATGCTCCATATGTTTGAGCATTATTTGTTAGGTGGGTATTTTAAATTCTTCATAGATCATTGAACTATGAAGTCAATAAAACTATGTTGGGAGGTCATATCTAAATATGGTGACTCTTATTTTGGGAATTTGTCTTGGAGGTTAACTATCTCTATCTACAACATCATAGATAAGCACGAGTAAGAGATAAGCATAAGTAAGAACTAATGTAAACACGCTATTTCAATAAGGAGAACATGAACACCTTAAATTAATGGGAATAAAAAGAAGCATCAAGCTAAGTAATAAGTACCGAGCTTACTAATAATACTTACAGTAAATGTATTAGCTACATAATATCCATAATGTATGAGCATATTGTACAATGATCTAAATATATTTACTAGAAGAACCCTAGTTATATCAGTATTCTATGTAAGTTCTTAGTAAAAATACAAAGTATAGTTTTTGAGGCTGATCCAGACCATATCTAATATTAGATGCTCACTAGAACTACTCAGTAATACTGAAAATAGAAATCCTAGTTAGAAGACTGTAATATCCCAAACTGAATCTGGTATAGATTATTGTGATTGTTCTTGTGTTTTGGTTGATGACTCTTGACACTTCTCTAATCAATACATTCCTTAACCTCTGATTTGTTTGTAAAAGAGGATGTAATGTTTGAATAGGGTTTATTATTAGGAACTTTCACAACACAATTTAGGGTTCCTTACCATACTAGAATTGCTGATATCTATACTCAGTAATGATCTTTATTTGTATCCAATACCAGACTTAACTCATAGATTCATAAAAATTGTAGTATATATCCATAAATAACTGCAGCGCAGAAATAATGTAAATTCAGGAAATTATCATATCTGATCTAAGAAGTACCTTGGATAACAATAATTGAGATGGCAGTCTTTTAAGCCTTAACATAGTTTAATTGTATATGAATGTACAAATGCTTTTAGTGATCAAGGTGATGCCCAAATTCTAAAGATAATGAATGCCTAAGAATGTCCCAGCTATGCAAATAATTAATTTCCCAGATTGATGGTTCACGCTGTCTCAAATAGTGATAAGGGTGGATTGCTTGATGGCTGTAGTAACCTGATATAAACACACAGATTTATGAATATGCTTCAACAAAATGGAATATTTGAGTACCATGCTCAGCTAGGATCACCTTCCACGTGTTGATCCCTTCCTTCTTATGTGCATGCAGATCTCAAATAATAATGGAAAGTCAATCTCTGAGGGTTGTATCAGTTTGATGTAGAAATACAGATGATGAATAGGCACCAATGGAAGTGGGTTTACTTGAGAGCTATGCCCAGATTGGAGGAAGGGAATCCAGATAGACTAATGATGCCTCTCTTGAGTGTATGCAACCCTTAAAGATTTGAACACGATCTCTTTAGTACTCCATCCCTCTTATCCAGGGAAATTTAAGTGAGACTTCGTTGCGTTATTGCCTTCCTGTAGAGATCACGTTTATTAAATAGGATGAGTTCCCTTGTGATAATCCTCTGCTCACTGGTAACTTGTTTCCAATAGAATGAACCCTTGCCCACAGTAAATTGTTGCCCTGTGCTTTGAGGAGGAATGTATGGAGATAACCATGATTTCAGTATACAATTCAGTAGTAGCAATATATAGGAAGATTGTTCCCTAGAACTTGGTGGAGACCCCCCTTTCTGAACAATGATAGGATCGATGCCATGATTAATGAACTAATACGCCCAACTACAAACTTTAAGGAAGCTCCAACAATTCCCTAAACACAATGAACCTATGATGCAATCAAGTACACAATGGTGAATCCGGATGATTCACCCTAGCAATTGGTTAGGTTGTATAGATTTCACCACCGAATCCAATTAGGTCAAGGCAATCTGCCCTAAACCCTAAGTAGCTCACCGAGCTCCTAAAACATGTTTCCAAAAGATGATAATAACAATGATACCCTTTTGGTTTAACTAACCTTCTTATATATATTTTAGGGTTTGCATGTCAGTTTTAGGGTTTGTAGGCATGCCACTTTTAGGGTTTGCATGCATGCCACTTTTAGGGTATGCATGTCGCTTTAGGGTTTGCATGCATGTCATTTTTAAGGTTTGCATGCATGTCACTTTTAGAAACATTTCAAAGATAGTGGCAAGACTAGTAGAAAAAAATAATCTTGAAACTCAAGTAGAAAATAGTAATCTTGGGTGTAAGCCACAATGGCAAGATGAGTATAAATAAATACTTTTGAAGCTCATGTTTTTGGTAGCTGACCAATTTATCTAATTTAATATTTAAAGGAATTTAGGTATTTTTTGTGATATTAGGTAATTTGTCCCCTAAATGTTTGTCATTTTTCTTTCCTAGGTAACATATTTGGGAGGGAACCTCCTAGGCAGTTCCTCTCATTCCAAGGATGGTACCCAGGGCAAATCCTAGATTGTTCAAGACACAAGGCCATGCTAACAAATCATGAATATATTATGTATAGCTAATCAACATTTAACTCACTAAGTGGAAACATGTCAAAAAGTGGGATTTGAACTCTGGAGGGGAGGGTAACAACTTTTTCAGACACCACTTTTGTCCTACAATTTTGAAGAATATGGGCATGTATCTAACAAAATGGCCAATGGTTTCATAGTCTGGTTTTGTGCTCGCTTTTGCAAAAAAGGAAAATATATGTCCAAGAAAGCCTCTCTTATCCCAAGTTATATGTGTTTCTTAATCAACAACATAATTTTATAGGGCTGCCAAATGAAGACCATGTGATGTGTTTCACTCTAGTTTGGGATGCATAACCATCCTTGGGGACTGAATTTTGTGTCATGATGTTCATTTGGAAAGGTCTACCATTAGATGTGTATCTTGCTGCCCCATTAAATATATCACTCGAGGAATCATTGTATTCAAAAATTCCTATTCAATCAATGAAGTACACAATGGTGAATATGGATGATTCACCCTAGCAATTGGTTAGGTTGTATAGATTTCACCACCGAATCCAATTAGGTCAAGGCAATCCGCCCTAAACCCTAAGTAGCTCACCGAGCTCCCAAAACGTGTTTCCAAAAGATGAATAATAACACTGATACCCTTTTGGTTCAACTAATCTTCTTATATAGCTTTTAGGGTTTGCACATCAGTTTTAGGGTTTGCATGCATGCCACTTTTAGGGTTTGCATGCATTTCACTTTTAGGTTATGCATGTCACTTTAGGGTTTGCATGCATGTCACTTCTAGGGTTTGCATGCATGTAATTTTTAGGGTTTGCATGCATGTCACTTTTAGGAACATTTCGAAGACAGCGGCAAGATGAGTAGAAAAAAACACTCTTGAAACTCAAGTAGAAAATAGTAATCTTGGGTGTAAGCCGCAATGGCAAGATGAGTAGAAATAAATACTCTTAAAGCTCATGTTTTTGGTAGCTGACCAATTTATATAATTTAATATTTAAAGGAATTTAGGTATTTTTTTTATTTCCTATATTTGTTGTGCAGTTGTTTACTTTTCCTTGTACTGGTAGTAAGAACTAAGGTCCCATATTCTAAAACAAGGGGAAAATTGTCTTCTACTTATTAGTTGCTAGATGAGGCTTGAGATGGAGGAGGCACACCTTGAATTATTTGACCAAATTGATGAAAGATAAGGGATAGGGGGTGAAGGTTGAGAGAATGTTGTTCTTTCTAACTAGGGGTGTTCCAGATTTGGGAATACTTGAGCCACAACCTTTAAGGGATCATATTTGATCTTTTCGATTGTTAATCTGAAATATATTTATCTTCTTTGACATGTTTTGACATGATTTAATGTGAGAATTTCTCATCATGCACAGGTGCACAATGTTAAATTTGGTAAATTTAAATTTGACATGTTTTTAAATTTGTGGAAAATTCTTATCATGCACAACTTCACAGCTTCAGGGTGAAGCAAGCTTTGCTACTATGCAACGACCAAAGGTCATAGTTAGGTAAATTTCATTGTTATTCAATTCATAGTCAAGTATATATTAAAATAAATCTTCTTTTACACATCTAAATCTAATATGTTGTTATGCCCAAGTGGTGGCTCTCAGCATGACAAACCTCTGTCTGAGGGGTCTACAGGGGCCGGTGGACAAACACAGAGGACACGTTTATTGTCTTATTCTTTAGATATGCTATTTCCAGGTACATAAATTGTTTACATGTACATTTTCACTAGAATTCTTGTCTAGCATGTTTTTTAATTTGTGGAAAATTCTTATCATGCACAACTTCACAGTTTCAGGGTGAAGCAAGCTTGGCTACTATGCATCAACAGACCTAGAGGTCATCGTTAGGTAAATTTCATTGTTATTCAATTCATAGTCAAGTATATATAAAAATAAATCTTCTTTTACACATCTAAATCTAAGATCTTGTGTTAAAATTCCATATGCTAAGCTAGATCATCAGCATTTAATTTCAATTTCATAACAAAAGCATATAAACAGGATCACTGAAAGAAACAATATCACAAGAACAACACAGATTTATCCTGGGAAAACCCTGAAGGGAAAAACCCAGAAAGCTTCCTTAATATAGATGCCCCAAAAAGAAAAAAGGTAAAACCAAAAAACCGATCCTCCTCCTTCTCCAACTACTTCTCTCTCTCTCACTAATGCGCGACACAAGTGAGTGTGTGTGTTCCAAATGAGGAGCACCCCACCTCTATTTATATTCTTTCATTCACTTAATAATTAACTTAGTTATGTAGGCTTGAGTAATCCTAATTTAATCTTGTAGGCTCGAGTAACCACAACTAGGGTACTAATGACTCGACTTACAATTTGAGGGGACTTCCTCATGAATCTTATTAGTTCTCCTGATTAGAAACATCGGGGTATAAAGAAGTACAAGTGATACTCCCGGCAGGACCATCGAGGACCACAATATATATATATATATATATTGTTGTACAGGATTATGCACCTAATAACCATAGGTCTGGGGTTACCAACATACTCAAACACTTGCAGACAATTGACTTCTAAAGTGCAGAATAGGAAATAGGAGGGTTAGAAGGACTTACTGGTTAAACGAAGGTCGATCCTTTCTTATCCTCTTCCTCTCTGTTCCAATTCCAAAGTCTTCAGGATTGCTCCTCTTTCACCTATCAAGAAACACTCTTCCAGATACAAGATGATTCATATATATATATATATATATATATGCAGGTTAGGCAAATCATATATCATATTGAAACATAAACATTTACCATTCTACAATACATGAAACACATATGGAAGAAGTAATCTCTTTATTATCAATAATGGAAAGAGTTAAGGTTACAACCCAACATCTGAGACAAGGACTCCTCTGCAACCAAAGGATTCTAAGTTTCACTGCTCCAAAGACTTCTGTATACAATCCACCAGCATAACTTTGCTCTCCAAGTATATGTCTCCAACACCTTCCCCAAGGCCTGTATTTATATGGGTGAAATAAGGCAGTTCTCGAAGGTTAGGGAGGCTATAGCAGTTAAGGAAATTAAGTTAAATGACTTAACTAATCTCCCATTAGTGCGTGTTTTTATATTTTAATGTTAAGAGGCACATTCGCGGGTCTGTAGTAGAGCAACCCGCGAATGATTCACGACTATGTATAAGCGCAACCCATGAATACATGGATTCGCGACTTGCTACAAAGGAGACTCGCGAATGATGCGCGAGTTGTCTATAAAGAGAGTCGCGAATACATCTCAACATGGAAAAAATGGCAAAGTAACTAGGTGGATGAAGGGAGAATGTATTTCATGACAAGCCAATCTATAGTGTTTTGGGCAAACCTCTATCCATAAGTGTCCTTTTGTGTGCCAACATGAGGGGTGTCGGCACTCGGATGGAGAGGTGCCATTCAAGTGTATAACAGATGCCCCATAATGTGTGAGGTCAGAGGGGAACGATGGCCGAAATACATTATAATCTTTAACTCTAGAGAAACTCAGAAATCCAATGGAGCAGATAGAGTACCTGAAACAAATACATAGTAATGTCATATACAAAGTTACATCTGAGGATGCTATGTTCAATTTACTGGAACACTAGCTCCTTTACAATATTTGAGTACATCATATGATACGGGTAAAACCACGTATATTACAAAGGTGGATCAAAGACACAATACAATAATGATGAGTCTTCAAAGATCTGGAAGCTGGATATCAGAATATAACATAGTCTTGCGCAACTTAGTCCATAAGTGAGGAACTAAGGTCTTCATATAGGATCCCAAAGAACCAGTACAATCCAAGCCATGTGAATAAGGGTAAGCTGAAGTCGAACATGGAGAGGATTCTACAGTTTGTCAACCAATAGATGATAATTGACAACTGAAGCAAAGGAATTCACCAATGATGAAAGTGAATCCTGAGGTACGATCGTCAAAACTCTAGGTCTTCGCTATCAGGAAGTACTGAAAACAGAACCATGCTGTGATAAGGAAGGCAATAGATCCTCCAACGGATCACAAGAGTGACTAGGAACTGGGCAAAAGAAGGGAGACACAAGTAGATAGAGAACAGATATAACAGTGATGGGACTGGGCTATAGATCAGACTTTGGGAAGAATCCTTGAACATTGAGCACAACACAGAGATGACCCAAGGCAGCATAGAACTTATAAATAGAACAACCAGACCTATTTGTCATGTAGGAGACATGATCAAATTCCCCAGGTATAATGGAAAAGAGGAGGATTCAAAACTCAAGGTGATAGCTGAACAAAGGTGTACACTAAAACATGGATATCGGAAAGCAAAGAGTGCTATGTTCAAGGATGACATGCCGCCATTACTGAAAACAAGAGAAAAATTCTTCCTTATCTTCCCTGTTGAATTTTAACGAGTCCAGGAAAGTAAACTTGGTTCCCTCTTCATTTTTTAACAAGCTTGAAGAGATGGGAAAATAATGCTTGATAGTGTCACTGATTCGTGGATTTAATGAGCCCGAACTAGTACATGCTCAGTCGGTATTTTCACATTTAAAGAGTCTGAAAAATGCCAAAGAAGACTCCAGGGGGGTCCTTTTTCGTCCAATTTAGTCTCCTGAGGCCGAAAAATTATAAAACAAACCATAGAAGAACTCTCTTAACCTCCGAAGAAGAAAAGGTGAACCTTTTTCGTACTTAGTCGGGAAGGTCCGAAAAAGGTTAAATTACCACCTACCCAATGCTCCTTCCAGAACAGCATAAAATAGCTTGAGTTTTATGAGTGTGAAGGAAAGCAAGATCACTCGGAAAGATCCATTTGGTTATGAGAAATGGGGCTTACAACAATAAACTCGTTGCTTTGTTCTTGAGTATTTAACGAGCATGACAAAGACACAAAGTACACTTGGAATCTTTTTCATGTTTGGGTCCAGAGCACAAAAAAGAGAAAACTAAGCTCAAACCGGGTGTTCCTTTTCCGTAAATTTAGTCCCTCAGGTCTGGAAAAGTGATAAACCTATACCTAAGAATACTCTTCTCAATTCAAAAGAAAAGAGATTGATCCTTTCTCGTATTATTCCGCATGGTCCGAGAAAGAGATAACCTATCACCAATGTGGATGCCCGTTCACATATTCTTAACGAGCTTGAACGGACGAGATAACTCGGTAGTCAAGTCTGTTTTGAAGGAGTCAGACTTGGGCCTAAAGAAACTCCATAAGGGCGGGGAGTCCTATAAAGGGATAGCTTGTAAAAAGAGATTCATAAGAAGTTCTATTTGTCGTGAAAAATAGCTATGAGGACACCCCTGGGCCTGAAACAGTGACGGCATGAGTACCAAAGGATGACAAGGGCATATAAGGATGATACTCATGAAATAAGGACCCTAGCCATGGAAGAACAATGGTAGAGACAAGGGACTAATGGCTTAGGATACCATAGTCCGTGGCAAAATGTTGCATACTAAGGTTAATGTGGAGTGATAAGATGCCAACATGTGTTGGAAAGAGAAAAAACCACCCTATAGAAGCATCAACACTTTTTAAAAGTTGGTAAACCTGTTCCAAGGCACAAAGAGGGTGATATTAGTCAATTGACATTTCAAACTATATAAAAAGACCCACTTTACGAAATATTATTTCTATAAATAGTTTGAAAATTAAAACATTTATCACCATTTGAACTTTTTGGACCAAAAAGGAAAGTTTACCCTCTATCTTTGATCGATTACCATGGACAATTGGACCGTCAGAATCAGAATCCGTCAGCTTCAGGTAATTCTACACCCTAAAATTGTCAATTTGATCCAAACAAATATTAGTTTTAATGTTAAATTCAGTATTTTTCATCATCCCAAACTACATTATGGCGCATTCATGGGTTGCAAGGCGTGAAAGTTGCGAATACGCGTTTCATTCGCGGGTTTCCTAACTAGGCAGTCGCGAATGACTCGCAGCCTGCCTAATTAGACAGTCACGAATGCTGCGCGATGGGTGAAAACTCAAAAACTATGAAATTTTTTTAATTTTTTATGATGAAAAACTGAACCAAATTGTTCATATTTTCCAGGACAAATATGGTGTTGGAGTGGAGGGAAAGAGAGCATGAAATAATGGATCACGCGGCGCTCCAAAGCGCGCCCACCATACAAGCATTGAGGACTTGTGGGCTGCTGAAGTTCTTTTGTACATAACCCATGCGGGCAAATGTCCGCTTACTGGAATTCATGGTCAATTACTGGGATCATGACATGGGGATGTTCAATATTCAAGGTGAGACCTTAGAGCTGACCATGGAAGATATATATTTCATTACTGGGTTGTCACAACGAGGAGCACCGATGAATTTGGAGGGCACTGGCAGGGGCGGGGACCCCTTAAGTGTCCGAAACTATGTTGACATATTTTGTACACCGGGTACGCAAAAGAAGGGCAACAATGTTATTATTGCAGACATCCAGGATTTCACACTCCAGGTACTAGCTAGTACTATTGTGAGACTTGCAGGATCATCAGGGTTACATATGGCCACCAGGAATCAAATGAGGGTGGCAGTTGATTGCTTTAGAGGTGCTCTCTATGATTGGTGCTCGGGAGTGCTCCCCATCATGAAGAGGCAACTATCCGACTGCAGGAGAGGAAGATGCAAGAATTTTGGCTATGCCAGCATACTAGTAGCGTTCTTCGAGAGAGAGTACCAGCCATGAGCCTTCCTATACCACTATAGGTTAGACATCCACATCAGTCGAGGCTGAGTTGGTGGGGAGACATCTTCCTCCGTCAAGGAGGAGGAGACATAATACACAACGTTTACGATGATGAATTTTATGTATGGTGGGAATGACAGCTTCCGGCGTTGGAGCAGTTTCCATACGTTGGGATGGATTTCCGAGGTGACCCCAACCTTGTCCTCCCTCTAGGAGGAATATGGGGCGAGATGGGTAAGTAATTTTTTAAATTTTTTTTTATAATTTTTTTATCATTTTCAAATTTTTATGAATTTTCCAATGATAGAATATATACATATGTACAAGTATTAACCCTATTCATGTGTCAAAACGCAGATATTGGACCATTCCACCCTGAAGGGCACCCTCGTATGTTCGTGCGATTGGTTGTAGGAGGAGACCCAGGATTGGTACGGGTACTAGAGGGGAAGCTGGCCAGGCTGACCCAGCGAGTACCGATGATACGAATTGAGCACATACCTATAGCCATGCAGGAGTTTGTAGTGGGTGTTCCAACGGTATGGCTACATATATTCAGACGAGTAGCTAGAGCAGTACTCGTATACAGAGATGCGGTGGAGGCTGCCGAAGCCGAGGAGGCTGAGGAAGACAGGGTGCATAGAGATCATGGGGACCAAGGTGGTCCCAGTGGCCAGGGTGGCCAGGCTTAGACCTAAGGCATTTTGATGGATGATGATCCACATTTTGTATATTTTGTATATGATGGGATCTACGGATCAGACTCGACCTATCTATGACAGATATTTACATATATATATATATTGTGTTTGGTTGTCAGTTTATTTACAAATGTTTCTTATATGTTTGCTGTATATTTTATGAAATGTGTGTGAGATGCCAGTCCAAAATGTAATTAGCATATGCATCAGTTAATGAATTTTGGTTTCGTGGAATATGATTGAAAGTAATAACTTCAAAATGCCTTTCCAATAAACGAATTTGCATGAACTGACGTAATAAGGTAGGATTACGCACTTGATAAGCTCGAATGAGCTGGGAAACTAGCAACTGAGAATCCAAACGGACCTCAAGCCGAGTAATGCCACATGACAAAGCATCCCATAGGAGCTCAATAATGGCCCTATATTCAACAACATTATTAGAAGCAGGACCTAGGCAAGCGCCTCCCGTGGTAACAAGCTGTCCTGAGGGAGAATAGATGACCCATGCTGCCGAAGCCAGGTTACAAGTGTGACGGCTGGCGCCATCGACGAAACCTACATACATTTCGAAAGACATCTACAACAACCAGCAGATAGTATAAAAAAAACTAACAACCTAATGTACATAAAAATATATACACTAATATACAAGAAAAAGTGCTAAGCCTAAGCGTAGTACTTCTTCAGGTAGAGCCCATTTCTAGGCTCAGGCAGCTTATTCCCATCATAATCCACTAATTCATATGTGCCTTTACTTAATACTTTTGACATGACATAGGGTCCTAACCACATAGCCTTGAATTTTCCTACCCCTAGAGGTTCTTTATCTTGGTCCCAGAGCAAGACAGGTTCCCCTTCAGAGAAAACCCTAGGTTTGACCGATTTATCATATTGAGCTTTAACCCTATTTTTATGAGCCTGATTAGCAATCAACGCATCTCTACGCTGTTCATCAAGGTGTTCTAAGTGTACCAGACGTTCTTCAAGCTCAATTGTATCAAGTAACACATGAATAGCTATCTGCAAGGATGGGATTTCGCATTCAATCGGCGTAATAGCTTCCACCCCATGAACGAGTTGGAAGGGGGAAAAACCCGTAGCAGTCTTTGCATTGGTTCGATAAGCCCAAAGAGTAGGGTATAACATGATGTGCCAATTCGAGCAGGATGCATCAATAGTACGTTTAAGAATAGTTTTTAAAGTCTTGTTTACAACCTCAACCTGACCATTTGTTTGCGGATAGTATGGAGAAGAATGTTCTTGTCAGAATCCGAGCATGGTGGTCAGTTCTGTCATCATGTTATTTTGAAAATGACTGCCATGGTCAGTGACAATCACTTTGGGAATACCACACCTTGCAATAATCTGGTTGAAAACGAAGAAAGCTGCTGTTTCTCTATCGACTTTAAAAGTAGGCATTGCCTCTGCCCATTTTGTAAAATAGTCCACAGTGACAATGATGTATTTATGCCCCCCAGCCGAGGCTGGGTTGCATGTCATGTAATCGACCCCCCATTTCATGAAGGGGCCTACCGAGACGAAGGGAAATAACAGAGCAGGATGTGACCGCATTTTCCTGGTGTAAAGCTGACACGGATGACAGCACTTCACTGCTTCCACACAATCTTTAAATATCGTGGGCCAGAAATAACCGGTACGCAATATTTTTTGGCCCGTTGCTAACCCAGATAAATGACCCCCACACGCTCCGCTATGGGAATCATTTAGGACAATCTCTGCTTCCTCATGAGTAAGGCAGCGATGCAAGACGGAATATACCCCTCGTCGATATAATGTATCTCCTATAATGAGGTAGTTTTTAGCATAAAGGCGTAACTTACGTCGGTCTTCCCTAGAGTAAGCAGCATGATACTTCAAAGTCTGGAGATATATACGAATATCTTCGTACCAAGGATCAGAGGTGGATATCAGGAAGATGTGCTCATCTGGGAATGAGTCATCCTCAATCACTACATCTTCTTCCGTAGGAAATTCTGCTATAAGCTCAGCAAAAACTAAGGACTTTTTAGACTTAGCGGATTGGAAAACCAAGTCAAACTCTTGGAGAATGACTATCCACTTGTTGAATTTTCCCCCAACAATCCATCGGGATAAAACATATTGGAAAGGATTTACATCCGCCACTACTGTAGTGGTCCGCAGTAAAATGTAGTGCTGTAACCTCTGTACAGCATAAACAGCTACTAAGGCTAACTTCTCGACGTGGGAGTACTTAAGCTCAGGTCCAACCAAAGCACGACTAAGATAATAAACGAGATGCTCAATGAGCTTATAGTCCTCCTGAACTAGTACCACCCCAATGGTCAACTCCGACGCGGCCAGATACAATATAAAATCCATAGAATAATCAGGTGGGCGTAATAAAGGTGCTAATAGCAAAGCTTTTTTCAATGCCTCAAACGCGAGTTGTGCAGTTTCATCCCATACAAATGAGGTGTCTTGTTTGAGAAGGTGCATGAAACCCTTGGTGATCTTGGCATAATTAACGATAAAACATCAAAGGAAGTTAGAATTTCCTTGCAGGCTCTGAAGTTGCCTGAGAGAACGAGGAGGAGGAAGATTTACAATGGCCTCAACTTTTAAAGGATCCACCTGGATGCCTCTACTAGAGACAATGAATCCAAGAAATCTTCCTGACTCAACGCAGAATACACACTTGTGGGGATTCAAGCAAATTTTATAGTATCTGCATCTCTCAAAGATCAACCGTAAATGATCTGGATGTTGGATCCTCTTGCAAGAATGAGCGGGCAGATCATCAAGGTATGGCTCAATAATGGCTTTAATGTCGTGAAAAGCAAAGTTCATGGCTCGTTGAAAGGTTTCCCCAGCATTTTTTAATCCGAAGGGAATTTTCTTATACGCAAATGTACCCCAAGGGCAAATGAAAGCAGTTTTATGTTGGTCTTCCAATTTGATTTGGATTTGATTGTAGCCGGAGAAACCATCCATAAACGAGAACACCTCACTTCCCGCACATGCATCAATGATCTGATCAATAAATGGTGTGGAGTAGTTGTCCTTAGGACATGCTTTATTAAGGTCTCTAAAGTCTGTACAAACACGAATAGTCCCTTACTTTTTATCAATAGGAACAGGGTTGGACACCCATTTATTCAAAGCTATGGGATATATGAAACCAGCTTTCAACAACTTTTCAACCTTTGCCTTCACAGCCGCCGCTTTACGCGGGTTCACGGGGCGTAATTTTTGTCGAACTGGCTTGGCATCAGGATAGGTTCGGATTTCATGTTGAACAATAGATGGATCTATGCCTGGCATCTCCTCATATGACCAGGAAAAGATATCGTGGAATTCCTTAAAAAGGGCAGTATAAATGGCAATCTCCTCTGGAGAGCAGTTTGCACCTATATAGATATTTTCCACGACATCTGGATTTATGGAGATGTTGATAGGTATAGTGGTGGAAATGTTTGCCATATTCCACTCGGCAAACACTCCTTCCCTAGGTAAAGGGTTGATAGGTGTATCAACATCATCCGACAGTCTCACATGAAACTCTTGGTTTTCTATCTTGCTTAGCTCTGGAAGGAAGTAAGATCGATGATGAAGATCCTCACATATCTTATCACATCCACACATAGCTTCCATAATAGCTTCATCGGAAGGTAAAACAGTGTCTAAACAATCTATGGAATGTAAAGAGTTTTCTGCCCATGTGGGAAAATAGACTTCTTCCAGATCGTTTGAGACTATTAGAGGATCTGGAATGGGATCACCAGTGGCTTGGGTGATAGCTTGATACGCCACTTCCACTACCGATAAGGGCACTTCCAGTTCCTGGGGAGTTGGGAGAACCCAAGGATCAGTCCTATTGACCACCAAAGCAATGGACTTCCCCACACTAGTAGAACCGATATAGTTAACCGGGGCTGGAAAATCAAATGTGCCCATCAATGATGCATACATTCTTGCCCCCAAGCTCTGTGCAGCAGGTTTGGCCTAATCAACCAATGGCACAGTGGAATCTTCAGACTCTAAACGGCCTTTTCGGGTAAAATCAAGTTGGTCAACAGTAACCACCTTTCCCTCATGTGGAAAAACCATGACACGAAAGACATCCGATGCAACAGTAGACATTGCATAAGTCATATTCCTTCCCAGAAGCAAATTGTAGTCCAAGGGAGCATCAATCACTTCAACTTCAATAGACACCACTTTGCCTGCCAACTTAATCTCAAAATCCGGCAGGATACCATGTGGACAGAAAGACCTTCCATCAAAAGCAGTAAGTAGAGTGTTTGATGGGACCAGCTCCGGGGATCCGAGAGCTTTCCAACAGGCCAGGGACATAACACATGTAGAGGCTCCCTCATCAACAACTGCCCTTCCTATGGTCTTACCACCATGGACAACATCTATTGATAGGGCTACATGGTAAGGGAGGTGAATTTTGACATCAGATAGATGAAATTTCGTGGTGAGACTCGAAGAGTCCATGCTACCTAAAGCTGCTAAGAGGGTATCCTGCTGAGCGGGACAACTCCGTAGCACCTCCAAAGCCGACATTGCACACAGGGTCTGAGCCAAGTATTCAACCACAGAGTAGTTGGAAGCAGCCCTAGCATTTGGGTTATGCAAATTCCTCTTAAAGACACCTTTGGGTATCTTTGGCATTATTTCCGCAGGTTTCTCTATTGTGAGCGGGTTGGAAGGTTCACCTACAGCTTTACCCGTCTTAGGAGTCTCTTTCTCATAGTTTTTGTTCCTGGTTTGCAACAAAGTCGAGGATCTAACCAAGTTGATATAATTGGGGTTAGGGGCAGCTTTAGTGCC
The DNA here is from genome assembly GCA_001517045.1 of Pseudotsuga menziesii. NCBI lineage: Eukaryota > Viridiplantae > Streptophyta > Pinopsida > Pinales > Pinaceae > Pseudotsuga > Pseudotsuga menziesii. The sequence goes on along the minus strand of LPNX010710380.1, from coordinate 405,975 downwards.
CCTTGCTACAGTAGAAGCTGAAGCAGAGTTCTGCCCTTGGGGAAAAGGGTCCTTCAGGACAGCAGGTGGTTGAGCTTTGAGCAGCTTCTGAGCTTGATCCATGAGGGGACAAAGGTGAGTAAGGTGGTCCCCTTGGCACAACTTACAAGGGAACTTGACTTTCTTCTTTTCTTTTTTCCCCCCATCAGCATTGTTCACAGGCTTTAGCTTGTTTTGATTTCCCTCTCCCTTTTTACCTTTCTTCTTCTTCTTGCCGGGCTGCTGATTGCCCTTCGAAGAGGTTTGTGCAAAAACATTTGCACTCTGGGGGGAGGGGGCAGCCTTTGCTGCCTCCACTGTAGACTGTTTGACAGACAATTGGTGAAGTTGTTTTGTCAAAGACTCTACAGTGGGAGAGTCAACGGACCCAAACACACCATCGGCATGGGGTCCAGGCTTAGGCTTCTCTGCCTCATGCGGAGGCCTCGGTGCCTCAGGGATAATCTCATAAAAGATCCTAGATTGTGAATAAATCAAGTCCAATTGCTGGGCCCTGAGTATGGCTTCTTCTTCACTAGTCACTCCTGATGTGGAAACGTCCTTAGATATGTATGGCAACAGTGATTTAAGGAACCACTCTAATAGAAACTCAGGAGGGATGGTACCTTTGATAAGGCTCTTTCACCTCCTCCACTCTTGGATATGATCCGAGATGTGGGTAGCCCTTTTTTGTCTAAAGGTAGACAACAAGTCCGTTCCGAAATCGTATCTGACCGGAAGCTGAAAGTGGCTAAGGAAAGCACTAGCCAAGTCCCAGAAACTGCTAAAAGTAGCAGAAGGCAGCTCAATGTACCATTTTGCTGCAGTGCCTGTCAAGGTCCTCTAGAACAGCCTTAACCTCATTGAATCTTCGTTCAGTGAATTGGAAGAACACCATAAGTGGAAGGTGGTGGCATGAGCCCCAGGATCTTCACCAGCTTTACCTTCGAACTTAGGGATGTCCGAGGGCAATTTGGTGGGAACAGGTGGCCATGTAGGGTCATGCCTCACCGGGTCATTCATCAATTTTGATAAGTCTGGCAAATTTAACGTTGCCAAAAAAGGAAGTTTGGGCCTAACCGGTGCACTAGATGTGCCAACTTGGGGATTAGAGGGTCCTGCCCCCGAATGCCCATATGTAAAAGTGGGGTTTCCCCCTAACACCGATTGTGAAGTGGGAAGGTTGCTTTGAAACGGATTCCACCCGTAGGCCACAGGATTTTGGCTGGGAGGTGCAGTGTAAGTGGTTCGGGCCGTCCCCATAGAAGCTAGGGTCTAAAAGACTGGAGCAGGTATCCCTCTGCTAAACAAAGAGAAGGGAGAGCTCGTGTATGGGACCGAAATAGGGGTTTGGAAGCTTTTCCCATAAGAGTTTTTGCTCCCAAACTGCACTCCAACATATGAAGGATATGGACCTACGTATGTACTAGATGGGGGAATGTGCCCCCCATTCTAAGGGAATCCTTGGACAAAAGTCAAGGATGCGACCGGACCACTCTGGGTAGTGTAAGGGAAGGAAGAAGGAATGGTAGGTATACTGGGGATCCCAGTAACCATATCACCAGAAGTACCTCCTATGTTCGAGTGAACTGGTGGTTGGACCATCCGGCTCGCTGGAGTTAAGGGTGTAGAACGTAAATTAGATCTAGGGGCACTAACCGAGGGAGGTATTACCCCTTCAACCGAAAGGGTTGAGGTGAAAACAAAGGGACTTTCTTCCGCAGAAGACACGACTCTACCCAAAGGGACACCTAGCACTGGTGAAATAAAAGGTCTAACTTGAACGATCACAGGATCGTTAAGATCAGTCAAGGGGGTGTTAAAATTTCTTTCAAACTCGTCAGTCTGCAATTCTTCTATCTCGACTGTGTCAAAATCAAAATGGTTAGCTATCAATTCCGGTTCACCAAGAACCTCACTTATCCCTACTGGTTCAAAAGAACCATCTGTGTCTAATCTCCGCCTTTTGGGTAAAGGTGGAGGCTATGGTGAGAGGAGGAAGGTTTCTCAACCTTCTTACACTTCTAACAAGTTGGTCCTCCAGAATTAAAAATTTGACTAATCACACCCTAAGGCCAACTAAACACAAGCAAATCCACAGAGCATACACTAAAAAGATCCTAAAGTCTTAAGCAATCAAGCCAGGGTATAAAGATATACTTTCTTGAAGAAAGCTGATGAATGATTACTTGGCGTCCTTGAGGTGGTTCTTAGGCACAAGCAGAGGAATCAACCACTGCCCTCCTACACTTTCCACAAGGGTTACCTTCCAAGCCTGTTCAAGGTGAACCAGAAATAACCTTCCGGTTTACCTAGGTATGAACCCTAAAAGACAAGAGACTAAAGGCTACCTTGGCAATACCAACAGTCTGGGGGGACAGTCGTTAGCCGAACTTGTACGCATGGGCAAGGTAGCTGAGCCCGAAAATCTATCTAGGACAGAATCCCCAGATGCGCAAAAGTATTGGGTTACGCTTTGACAAGGATTCGGAGGGTTATCTCCTCTATCCAAGCCTCCACGCGGCCTAGTGCTTAACTCCTGTTTGAGAGGAGCTTCCCAGATACAGTGATAGAGTCAAGGATTTACCTAACGAAAGGTCCACTACGTCTGAGTTTATAACTTGTGGGATTACACTTCCTAACCCACAAGTCTAGCCTAAGCTAGTAGGTGAAAGGCCCCTAAAAATAAAACTTACTAGTAAATTTTAATTTATGCGTTTATTTTAGAGGGATTTTTCTTACTCAAGAGGAAATGGAAGTGGTATACTGTATGGTGTTTTGACTCAGCAAGAAATAAATGAAAGTAAAGGTGTATTCAAAGCAAACTAGCACTATAAAACAAACTTCTTTTCATTTTTCAAATATGTATTGATGAACTGAAAGCAATGATAAGAGAAACTAAGCCTATATATTTTTGTATTTTTTGAGATGATATTTTTAAATTGAAAGTAAACACTACTTATGCAAAAACACAATGCAAAGCTTAACAATGTTTTGTTTTTCACTTTTAAAAATACTCAAAAACCTACCATGCATCTACAATGCACTATGCTTGAGTAAACTTGAAACTTATAAACTGTGTAAAGCCACAAACTGAAGCAAACTGGCTGACAGAACCAAAAGACCAGCAAGAAAAGCAGGATAGGAACCCTAGCTTGGGTGCAAACAATGACAAATATCACTGTAGACTTAGAAAGGCAAGTGAAAACCAGCCACTGTCAGAAGGCAGACTAGAAAAATAGAGCCCAAGACCCTGATCACTGATCTGGACTAAGACACTTTAACCAACAACCCAAACAGGCCAATTACTCCAGGATGCAGACAATAAATAAACCAAGCACAAGAGACTCAAGGGATTTCAAAAGCACTAAGATGTGATCACCTGATGAATTCAAACAAACTCTACAACATTCTTAAAGAAAATATTCTCAGAAAACATGGACTATACCAAGAAAAGAACAAGCAAACTCTTCTTAAAAATCCCAACTTTCAGAAGTACTTGCGACTGTCTAGCAGTGCAAATCGCGAATGATTCATGACTGTGTAGTATAACAACCCGCGAATGCAACTTTATATTCGCGACTGTTCAGTAGAACAACCCGCGAATGGGTATAAAAACTTTCTCAAAAATAAAGAAAAAACCCTAAGACTTTCAAATGCTGAAGCAAGTAAGAACCAGGATAGAAAATCACAAACAGACTTCCAAGCAAACACTCGTTAGGAAGACAGAAATGACCTACAGCAGTCTAGGCTTCCCCAGCGGAGTCACCAGTTCTGTTGTACAGGATTATGCACCTAATAACCATAGGTCTGGGGTTACCAACATACTCAAACACTTGCAGATAATTGACTTCTAAAGTGTAGAATAGGAAATAGGAGGGTTAGAAGGACTTACTGGTTAAACGAAGGTCGATCCTTGCTTATCCTCTTCCTCTCTGTTCCACTTCCAAAGTCTTCAGGATTGCTCCTCTTTCACCTGTCAAGAAACACTCTTCCAGATACAAGATGATTCATATATATATATATGCAGGTTAGGCAAATCATATATCATACTGAAACATAAAAATTTACCAATCTACAATACATGAAACACATATGGAAGAAGTAATCTCTTTATTATCAATAATGGAAAGAGTTAAGGTTACAACCCAATGTATGGGACAAGGATTCTTCTGCAACCAAAGGATTCTGAGTTTCACTGCTCCAGAGACTTCTGTATACAATCCACCAGCATAACTTTGCTCTCCAAGTATATGTCTCCAACACCTTCCCCAAGGCCTGTATTTATATGGGTGAAATAAGGTAGTTCTCGAAGGTTAGGGAGGTTATAGCAGTTAAGGAAATTAAGTTAAATGACTTAAGTAATCTCCCATTAGCGCGTGTTTTTATATTTTAATGTTAAGAGGCACATTCGCGGGTCTGTAGTAGAGCAACCCGCAAATGATTCGCGACTATGTATAAGTGCAACCCGCGAATACATGGATCCGTGACTTGCTACAAAGGAGACTCACGAATGATGCACGAGTTGTCTATAAAAAGAGTCATGAATACATCTCAACATGGAAAAAATGGCAAAGTAACTAGGTGGATGAAGGGAGAATGTATTTCATGACAAGCCAATCTATAGTGTTTTGGGAAAACCTCTATCCATAAGTGTCCTTTTGTGTGCCAACATGAGTGATGTCGCCACTCGAATGAAGAGGTTCCATTCAGTTGTATAACATATATATATATATATATATATATATATATAGAATATTCTTCGAAGTTACAATATTTCAACACTCCCCCTTAACAAGAAGGGTATTCTACAACAACATCAACAACAACAACAATAGGAGAGAGAGAGGACATCATCAACATCATCAGGGTGACACATTTATAAATCATTGGAAGCTTTTCAACATCATGTAGTCTTCATCTTCAATCTTCAGTCTTCAACAATAGTAACACTTTGCCTAACAACATCATCATCAGTACTTTAGTCTTCATCTTCAATCTTCAGTCTTCAGCAACAACAACACTTTGACTGATAGCATCATCATCAGTACTTTGACCTTTTGATCAGCAAGATCATTGTTAGTATCACTTTGACATTTCAATCAACAACATCATCATTAGCAGCACTTGGACCTTTCGATCAGCAACGTCGTCATTAGTAGCACTTTTGATCTTCCGATCAACATCATCATCATCATACTCTTAAATTTTGATCAGCATCATCATCATCATCATACTCTGATCTTGTGATTAGTACGTCATCGTCAGCACACTCTGCTCTTTCGATCAGTAACATCATCATCATCACATTCTGATATTTTGATCAGTAACATCATCATCATCACACTTTGATCTTTCGATCAGTAACATCATCATCATCAGCAACAACCTACAATCCATAACTCAAAGACAAAAAAGTCTTTGGATCACTTTTGGACTTAAAGTCCAAGGATGATGCAATCCCACCACATTCTTAACAGTCGAAGTCACCGAATTGATTATAGGATAATTAGTCCCTATCACTTTAGGACTAGGTCCAAGGATGATGCAATCCTATCACATTCACGGGGACTGAAATCTTCGGATACATCCTGAACAAAAGTTCAAGGATGATGCAATCCCACCACATTCAAGGGGACCGAAGTCTATGGATACATTTTGAACAGATGTTCAGGGATGATGCAATCCCACCACACTCATGGGGAACAAAGCCTCTGGATACATTTTTAATAGATGTTCAGGGATGATGCAATCCCACCACACTCACGGGGATCGAAGCCTTTGGATACATTTTGAATAGAAGTTGAGGGATGATGCAATCCCTCTTCATTCTCGAGGACCGAGGTCACCGGATCACTTTAGGGAAAGTGCCCAGGGATGATACAATCCGACTGCTACATCACTGCTCCCATTTTCGAGGAAGGTATTTCTGAACAACACCAAGCATGTCACAAAAGTATTCAAACTTTACCCGGGACAAAGGCTTCGTCAACACATCAACAACTTGTTCATCAGTTTTCACATACTGGAGCTTTATGGCTCCCTTCTGCATCATATCTCGAATGTAGAAGTACCAGATTTCTATATGCTTTGATCTATCGTGGAACACTAGGTTCTCTGTCACCTTTATACAACTTTGGTTATCACATAGAATCATGGTAGTATCCAACTCTAGGTTGAATAACCCTGACATTATCTTTTGAAGCCATATGGATTCACAACTAGCAGAGAAAGCTGCTATATATTCTGCTTCGGCTGTGCTAAGAGCAACACTGGACTGTTTCCTGCTAAACCATGAGATCATAGCAGATCCCAAACTATAACATCCACTTGATGTGCTTTTCCTATCCAAGACACTTCCATCCCAATCTGCATCCGTGTAGCCATACAATATGTACTCATGGCTTCCATCATAGTATAGACCAAAGTCTATAGTCCCTTTCAGATATCTCATCACATACTTTGCAGCTATCACGTGAACCCGTCTAGGTTGAACTAGATATTGACTCAAGGTGTTCATAGCAAAACAAATGTTTGGTCTAGTATTTTTTAAATACATCAACGACCCAATAATCTGTCTGTATTGAGTCACATCCACTAACTCTGATGAGTCATCAATTAATAACTTCAGGTTGGAATCCATGGGTGTGGCCATGGCTTTGCATTCCAATATATTGAATCTTTTTAATATCTCTACATCATACTTTCCCTGGTTGAGAAAGATTCCTTCTGAATTTTCCATACTTACAGACCTAGGAAGTAATGCATTAGCCCAAGGTATTTCATTTCAAATTCTTTGGCGAGTTTCTTCTTGCTTTCCATAATCTGTTTCTCATTCCCTGTCAGAAATAAATCATCCACATATAGTAATAGTATGACAGGTTCATCTTCTATAACCTTGAGGTAAAGGTTAGGATCGACTTTGACTTTACTCTTCGCAAATCCCATGCTCGTCAAGAAACTATCTATCCTTCCATACCAAGCTCAAGGAGCTTACTTCAGGCCATACAGGGCCATCTTCAACTTGCATACATGAGTTCTTCTATCTTCAACTTCAAATCCTTGTGGCTGCTCTATGTATACTTCTTCTTCAATCACACCATTCAGGAAGGTTGTCTTCACATCCATCTGGTGTAGGTCCCACTTCATCATGGATGCGAGTGCCATGATAGCTCTAATCAAAGTATACTATGCTACAGGTGCAAAAGTCACTTCATAATTAATTCCTTCTTTCTCAGAGAAACCTTTGGCCACAAATCTTGCTTTATACTTCTCGATACTTCCATCAACTGCATGTTTTATCTTGTATATCCATTTGGAGGATACTACACTCTTTCCTTCTGGTTTGGGAACTATATCCCATACATCATTCTTCATTATTGACTGGTATTCTTCAGTCATTGCTTCTACCCATTCTTTCTTCTGTACCGCTTCTTCGTAGTTTGTAGGTTATTGATCTACAAGATCACACATCAAACTACATAGTTGAAAAATTCATAGGCTTCTTACTTACCCATGTTGAGCCTTCAGGAGCTCCATATCTTTCTGCTTCTTGTATAATCTCTCTTGCCTAATCAGGCTTTCTCTTTCTTGATATCTCCATCATAGGAGGTTCTTGTGGTTCTGCCATGTCATGTTCTTCAGGAGCTTCATCTTTAGGGAGAGATGTAGTTTCTTCATTTTTGGGAGGTGCCTCTTCCTCATACACTTCTTCATGTTGGCACTTCCTGGATCTCTTGAGGGCTGCCTCTTCATCGAATGTCACATCTCGACTGATTTCCATGTGATGGAATCCAGGAATGTAAATTATGAATGCTTTGGATACTTCACAATATCCAACAAATATCCCCTTCTTTCTAGAAGGGTCTAACTTGGTTCTTTTCTCTTTTGGTATATGAATATATACTGGACAACCAAAAATTTTGAGGTGACTTACCTCAGGCTTCTTTCCCGTGAACATCTCTTCTAGAGTCTTGAATCCAAGAGAACTGTGAGATATTCTATTATGTACATACACAACAGTTCTTGCTGCTTCTGCCCATAGATGCATTGGAAGATCTTGATCATATATCATTGTCTTCACTGCCTCCATGATGCTTATGGTCTTCCTTTCCGCAACCCAATTCTATTGAGGATTGTAGGGAGTAGTTAGTTCCCTCTCGATTCCAACATCTTTGCAAAAGGATTCAAACTCTTTTGAGGTATACTCTCCACCATTGTCTGATCGGAGTGTCTTTATTTTCTTGTCTGAAAGATTCTCTATCAAGGCTTTGAATTCTTTGAATTTCTCAAACACTTCACTTTTTGCTTTCAAGAAGTATATCCAAGTCTTTCTTGAATAGTCATCAATAAATGTAATATAATATTCAAATCCACTCAAGGATGTGGAAGACATTGGACCACACACATCTGATTGAATCAATTCCAATGTACCTTTTGTTTTTGTTTTGCTTTTCAGAAATTAATTCTTGATATTCTTTCCTTTCACACATCCTTTGCAAATGCCTTCATGTTTGATCTTCATGTCTGGTAATCCCATCACTACTTTGTTCACATGAGGTAGAGCCTTGTAATTAATGTGGGAAAGCCTTCTATGCCATAGTTCACTAGGGTTAGTGGACTCATGAACAAAGGCTATTTCCGAGTGCCCCTTGAGTTTATACAAGCCTCCTTCTTCTTCACCAATGATGACTGCATCTTCAATATTCTTTCCTTTGGGTCACATGAGTACTTGGCCATCTATGAAAGAAACTCTGAATCCTTTCTTATCTAAAGCTGAGATATAAAGTAAATTATTCTTTAGGCCAGGTACATATAATACATCTTTCATCTTTAGGGGATTACCTGAATCAAGTTTGTAGCTTGCTTCACCAACTCCTTTGATCGGATATTGATAGTCATCTCCTACGGATACTTTCTGAGGAGAGCTCTTTTCTTCAAGTTTGGACGGTGTGTTATTTTGTCCTGTCATGTGATTTGAAGCACCACTATAAAGAAGACAAGTGTCTTCTCTAGGTGTTACAGACCCAAAGAGAACAAAGAATCATACATACTCTTCTACATCTTCTTCTCTTGCTTGCTTTCTTGGAGGTCCTTCCTCTTCTTCTTCATCCTCATATTCATCTAGATGAGCATGGTGTCTTTTGTTTTTGTTGATCCTCTTCTTATATTCTTGTTTCTTCATAGGACAATTTCTGGCAATGTGTCCTATATTGTCACAATGGAAACATTGAAAACCAGAGTAGTCCTTATTTGATATAATTTCTCTTGATCTTTGGAATCTTCTGGGAGGTTGATGCTCCTTGTGGTTTCCCTTCTTTAAGATGGGTTGATTTCTTCTTCTCTTGGTATGAGTGGCTAGAGCTTGATCATCCTCTTTTAGTAAGGACTCTCTATTTGCCACTCTAGTCTCCTCTTGAATGCGATCTTCCCATAACACATCAAACTTCATGCTTTCCTTCCTGGCACACATCATTTGAATGAATGATTCCCAGGGTCTAGTGAGACCATTGAGAGCAGTCATAACCATCTCATATTCATCTAGTTTGTCTCCAATAGATTCTAGTTGTTCTTTGATCTGAGAAACCCTTGTGAAGTAGTCTTGGATGGATTCTCCATGACTCAATCTTGGTGCTCTTCAGTTGAGCTCTTAGATTCATCTTTCTGTTGATGCTTCTTCCCTCATTCATTCTGGATAGGGCATCATACATTTCTTTTGGAGTCTTCTTGGATGACACTTGAGGGATCAAGTGATCCTTGATAAAGTCAGCAATAATCCTTTATGCCCTAATCATATCCTTCTTGTGCTTCTCCTTGGCTTCATCTTCTTCAGGTTCTACAACTTCCTCTTTGATATACTCATCAAGACCATTCTCTTGGAGAATGAGACCAATCATGTATTTCCATGCTCGAAAATTCTCCATGCCTTCTAGCTTGTCCTCAAGCTTAGTGCTTGGGGCCATCTTGTCAGAAAATCACAAAAAAATGAAATTATGCGGAATGAGAAACTAAACTTACCATGAGATGCGCTTGACTGAGGTGAGTTGACTGGTGTGCTTAGTTTCTAGAGATCTCAAGTCTTCACCCTCCAAATCAGACTTGCAAGATTCAGCTTCTGCAACTTCCAGCTATTTTCTGGTGCAGCTGCCAAACTAGGGTTTGAATTTTTCGGAGACTCACTCACCCAAAAACCTCGATTCCAGGCTCAATAGATGCACTCTGGGAGGGCACAACTTTCTATGCAAGCAGTTTTCTGAAAATCAAAATTTTTCCTGAAACCCTAATTTTTTTCGAGGAGAGAGAGAGGGCTATTTCACCTTGTGAAAGCTGTCTTATTCAGGCTAGCTCTAATACCATGTTAAAATTCCATATGCTAAGCTAGATCATCAGCATTTAATTTCAATTTCATAACAAAAGCATATAAACAGGATCACTAAAAGAAACAGTATCACAAGAACAACACAGATTTATCTTGGGAAAACCCTAAAGGGAAAAACCCAGCAAAAGCTTCCTCAATATAGATGCCCCAAAAAGATAAAAGGTAAAACCAAAAGACTGATCCTCCTCCTTCTCCAGCTACTTCTCTCTCTTTCACTAATGCGCTACACAAGTGAGTGTGTGTGTTCCAAATGAGGAGCGCCACACCTCTATATATATTCTTTTGTTCACTTAATAATTAACTCAGTTATGTAGGATCGAGTAATCCTAATTTAATCTTGTAGGCTCGAGTAACGACAACTAGGGTACTAATGACCCGAATTAAAATTTGAGGGGACTTCCCCA
>LPNX010710380.1:324544-395067 GCA_001517045.1 Pseudotsuga menziesii | reverse complement strand
TATATATATATATATATATATATATATATATAGAATATTCTTTGAAGTTACAATATTTCAACATCTTGTTGTGCCCAAGTGGTGGCTCTGAGCATGATAGACGTCTGTCTAAGGGGTCTATAGGGGTTGGTGGACAAACACATAGGATGCCATTGCCAAGTAGATATTGTTTTCATACATTCTGAATGGAATTCTTGTTTGGCATGTTTTTTAATATGTGGAAAATTGTTATCATGTAGAGCTTTACAGCTTTATCCTGAACCAATTTTTCCTATTATGGAACCATAGTACCTAAGGTCATCGTCAGGTAAATTCAAATGTTATTGATTTCATGCTGAAGTTTATATAAACATAAATATTATTTTACCTGGTCTTTCTGAGATCTTGTTAAATGCATAGGTGGTGGCTCTGAGCATGACAAACGTATGCCATGAGGGGTCTATAGGGACCGATGGACAAACACATAGGACACACTTAGTGTCTTATTCCTTACATATGCCATCTTCACGGGATTCTTGACATCCTAACAATAACAATGGGGCACAAGATGATGCATCAAGTATTTCTAATGAATACATTCTATTTAAATGTGTATAAATTGATTGAAAAATTATATATGTAGATTTTAATACTTGCATGCGCATTTTACTTCTTACAGGGTTTGCTGCTCCTAATCCTAATCCACCTCCCGAGACAAGGAGACGTCACCAGGTGCATTAATATGCTAAAAATGAAATATATGATCCTCTCTACAGTCTTCCTAGAGATTTTCCCGAGGAGACTTCTTGGGAAGACAACATTGGTATGCTGACTGTGGAAGAGATGAAGGAGCATTCCTCGAGATTGAAGGTAGAACTTGATTCTTCAAATCTATCTTTTGATACTCAACAATGTCTCCAGATTGTTTTGCACAATCTGAATAGTTTGATTGAGACATATCTTGGGGTTGGACCATCAACCCATATTTTTCATGATATGATGCATAGGAGGCGATTTTCAGTGATGGGTCACCACAAGCTTGAAGAAGTAAAGAAAGTTGTCACAAAAGAAATGGTATTTTCATGTTTTGACTTGTAGCTTGAAGACAAAAAACGTCTAAAGATCGCAAGATTCAATGATCCACTTATTGCATGACATATTTATTCAAGGTTCCTGTGTGCATATGGGAAGTTCCCAAATAATGACGAGATTCCTTAGTATTTTGTTAAGATGTTGATTGCAAAGTTCTGGTTTAACATGGACCCCGACTATAGAGATACAGGATCCAGTTTCTATGGTGCTGGAAAAGGTCGTACATATGAATGACCTGATGCATGACGAGATGTTGATTAGAGGCATTCGATGCCTCGGTTAGTACAACCACATTCTAGAGTCGTAGCTTTACCATAGGAGTTGGAAACAACATCCCAAATAGCAATAGGGGTGAGGGAAGAGATACAAGACCGTGTTGGGGTTGCATTGGAAGGAGTGGAACAACCTACATATTATTTCATCCACATCCAGTATGGATGCATGCCCATTTTATGATTATTCTGATGTTTGCTTGAAAAGTATGAGTTGATTAGAGCTTGAGCAGTATGCATCATACTGCAGAGACAATTATAAGTGAGTCGTTGCTCGACAAAATGAAAACAGGGGCATGGTACATAATTATGCTATAATATATGAAATTTATTATATGAAATATAATGTTTTTAATATATGTAATTTATGTAGTATACCAAATTCATGAATGATGACGACGTTGATGATAAGAATTTGTTTGACCCGGAAGAAACAGAGGCTAGTGGCACAAATATAGATGTTGAGGAAATTCTAGTTTCATAATTTCCACTGGTGATGCAGGTATGGATATTTATTTTTGTTAATATTTAATTACTTTTGGTATATTTTTTCCATAAACGTGTCTATATATATGTATATATTGACTTTCATTTTGAATTTTCATCCCACAGAAAACCAGGATCCATTAGTGTTCTGGTCCAAATCTTTGGATTGATCTGCTTTAGTTGCAAATCAATAGTGCTCCACATTCAATGTATGTACTTTTCATTGTATTGAGTAGTTAGCAGTTCATTGTTTTCTTTTCCTTCACACTTGGCAGGTTGGGAACACATGTTCATGTAGTTAGTTGGTGATTTGACCTATTCCCAGTGTTGCTTTCTTATGGAGGTTTCACTTTTAGTCTTCTTCACTCAGGTGCTGGCATTGGATAATGTTTTGAGCCCACGCGCGAGGACACTTTGAGATGGTATGCAATATTTTATGATAGTTGGATGTTAGCATAGTTTTTGGCCTTAGATGATAAGGCAACTCTCTCTTCCCTCCATCTGGATGGTTGGTGTGACAACATTATGGAGTTGAAGGCATTCTTTCACACTTTAGAATTTCATCATGTATTTAGAGAACAAAATAAGAGGGAAGACAATATATCCAAGGAAGTGCTCCCCATGGCTGTGGGCCTACTTTCCTTCACTGAAAATTATGAGGAAATAGCTATTGGGGAAGACACGATACAACTCTTCTAGAGTAGAGCTTGTACCTCCTACTCTTCAACCTTTTGGTTTCTTTATTTTTGAGTATGGATGATTGAGTCTTTTAACATCATATTGGATGTCTTGAAGATGACACTGTTTCTCCTCTGAGGATATTGATATAGGAAACTTCCCTGAGCACTTCCTTGGATATACTGAACTGGGCTCTTTATGTTTCCTCTGGAGACATGTATGGATGATCTATCTTGTAAAAGTTGGTTGAGGACAAAAGGATCGTACCATCCATTTGGATGTTCCCCTTATACAGTGATAACAAAAGTATATATTAAACTATGTACCTTGAGAGAGAGAAAAGTCTTTGGTCTTGTTGGTCCTAATTGAATGTTTGTCCACCTTTACGGTTCACTTTTCTCTTGTGTTTGTTGACTCATGGTCCTATTCTTACTTGGTCCTAGGGATATCTCACCGTGTTCTCAGCCTGTTATCTCACTGGGATCTTTGCTATCGTCGGTTTCTCCAGCAGGGGTTATCTCCTATGCGATCTGATTTTCTCCTCTTGCCTGTGGGTTTTCCTCTGCGATTTCACTCCATGATTTTACCTCTGTGTCTTGTTCATTTCACGGGATGAGTTTTACCTCTGTGAATTGGTCATTTACGATGTGCGATTTTTTCATTCATGCTTTGAGTTTTACCTCTGCGATTTATTCTTTCTTCATGGGTTGAGCTTGATCTCTAGATTTTCTTTATTTACATCTCATCTTGTAAAGTGAGTCTCTGCATCTTTCTCAGCCGCTTACCTCACGATTTTTCTCAGTGTGAGTCTCTACATTTTTCTAAGTCACTTACCTCATGATTTTCTCAGCGTTAGTTCTTATGGGTTTTTCCTCTGTGCTGGGTTCTATCCATAGAGTGTCTGTGATGTTACTCTTCAAGTGTAGAATGTGAGTTACTCAACATGACTATCAGAGGGTATCAGTATCACTGAGTGTCTCTTGTCCTAAGTGACTGTGTGTCCTTAGCATGACTATTTTGGACATGAATGAATTAATCAAGACTGTGCTTTTGATTGAAACCTCTCTTTCTGTTGACTAAGATTCTAAGGTCAGTTTTGGTCTGCTTCAACCCTCTCTCAAGGAACATATATGGTTTACCCTGTTTGACTTGTCCCTTCGGTGACAAGATCAAACTCAGAATTATCTGAGTATAGAGTGAATTCAAATAATGGTTGTGATTCCTTAATGTTGTATCTACTGCACTTTATTTATTCATTCTTGTACATGAAATATGGTATGACATCTCAATGACCAGCCTTAATGCAGTGACCAGTAGAGCGTTAAGTTGAAAGAGATGAAAATTTGTAATTTTTTTTTGGGTTATTGAACAAATCTCTGTTAATCCAGGACATTATTTAATGATTTATCTTGTTAAATCTTTTTTGTTTGCTATATGAAAATTGGAAATTATTATTTTGGTTGGTGAGCTAATCACTAATAATCCAGGACTTGCATGGTCCCAAGCCACAACAAAGATATATTTTTGATATATTTTTCATAGACAATTACAAAATTTGTGAGGTAAGAGCTCTATCTATAATTTCATGTAGTGGAGCTTGTTTTGAAATTGGAGGAAAACATAAATTTTGAGCTACATATTCTATCTTTGTTCTCATATATTTGCTATTTTTGTTAAAGGGATTTATTCTTTTCAAAATTGTTTTATTTGAGTATAGAGATTTTTTATCAGGTCGTTGGTTTATTCCTGTGTTGTTGCTCATGTAAAGTTAAATCCATATTAAAAATGTTAACCATTGGTTTTAATGTCATGGTTATGTTATGTAGCATTTTACAAGGTTGAGACTTCAATCCTCATTTCTTTCTTGTCTATTTTGGCAAATCCCTGAAACCTAAAAGGGAATGGATTCAAGTTTTATCTGGTGCATTAATGGAAGTTTGCTTGAAATTCTAGATAATACTATTTTTTATTGTGTTCAGTTTCTTACTGTTTTGGTCATGGGATTGGATGGAAAATTCTCTTAGACCTTTGCAAGTAATGATGTTTTGAATGATCTCTACCATAGTAGCAAAATAAAAAAGCACATAGGGGAACTAGTCAAATGCCCAAGTTTTGCATCCAATTTTTTTCCTAAGTAAAACCACGTGGGTTTCCCTACATTTCATAGATGGTACCCGATGTAAACATGTTGGTGCAGATTATGGCACCTGATCTGGTCAGGACATTGAGTGAGGAATGCAACAAAGGTGTTATATTTTTAACATTAAGCTAGCATTATATTAGGATCTTTAACTGAGAGAATAACAAGCACAACAATCAAACACAAGAGACAATGAACATAGTGTTTTTCCTTGGGAAAAACATAAATGGAGAAAACCCCGCAATTTCCTCAGAGATAGAATGAACACCAAAAACGCCAAAATAGTAAGATGATCTCCCGACAGCAGTAGCCTCTTTCTTCCTAGCCCCAGTGTCTTCTTCTTCCTCAGCTATGAGCTACAACTGAGTGTGAGTGAGTGTGTGATAAATAGAGAGACTCACTCTCTATTTATACTAATTCCTGACTTGACAATAACCTACTAGGGATGAATTCTCTAGGAGAGTCTAATAACCCTAGTGCCCCTGAACTTCAGGGACTTTAACCCTTGATCAATAGGAGGGTTACCCACAATGAATTGACATGACTTGTTTACATTATAGAACCTACGGATAGGAACACCGGGGCATGACATGACTCAAATACATTACAAACACATCCCGAAATAAACATCGGGGTACAATACATAAGAAATACAAGTGAATACATTCCGAAGTTACAATTACATTAACACTCCCTCTTAACTAGGAAGGTATTCTCTCGACACAATTTTTTAGCACAAGTCTTCTTCTCTGTATCATCTGGATCATCCTCGAGTCCTCATCATCTTCAAGTCATCTTCATATTCAAGTCATCTTCATCTTCAAGTCGTCTTCATATTCAAGTTATCTTCATGTTCAAGTCATCTTCATCATCGGATCTGGATCATCACTGGATTTGGATCATCACTGGGACATCATCAATGGATCTTGATCATCACTCAATATGGATCATCACTACTGGATCATCATCACTAGATAATCATGGGTGCTATCTCATGATTCTTCTCGTCAAAGGAAGTTCTACAGAGCCAGCCCTTTTTCATGCTGTTTGTAGGCCTAGCCTCCATGTAGGTATTCTTCAATACTTATATCTGACCCTAAGTAAGAATGGCCCACCTAGCACTTACATCTGACCATGAGAGGAACACATCCAACACCATGTCAAAAAGGCACTCCCAACACTCACATCTGACCATGATAGGAACCAATCCAGTCATGTCAGAAAGGCCCATCACTTACATTCACCAACATGATAGGACACACCTACTATCATCTGTGAAAAGGCACAACACTCACATTCACTAGCATGATAGGACACACCTACCATCATCTGTGAAAAGGATTAGCACTTACAACCACCAACATGATAGGACACAACTACTATCATCCGTGGAAAGGCACAGCACTCACATCCACTAGCATCGTAGGACACAGCTACTACCATATGTGGAAAGGCACAACACTTACAATCACCAGCATGGTAGGACACACCTACTACCATCTATGAAAAGGCGCAGCACTCACATCCACCAACAGGATAAGACACACCTAATATCATCTATGGAAAGGCTAGCACTCACATCCACCAGCATGATAGGACACACCTACTATCATCTGTGGAAAGGTTCTGCACTTACATTTGATCATGTGGGAACCAATCCCATAGTCACATCAGAATGGCTCTCAGTCCCAGACTGAGGATTCTTGGTAACTGACCAGGTGCCTCCATTCAAAGAACGGAAACAACCCTTATATCTGATTAAGTGGGAACACATCCCTCAATCACATTATAATGGCCATGCACTCATATCTGATCATGTGATAACACATCCCATAGTCATATCAGAATGGCCCTCAGTCCCAGACTGAACTTTCCTGGTAACTGACTAGGTACCTCCATTTAGAGAATGGCAATAGCCCTTATATCTGATCACATAAGAACCAATCCTACAGTCATATCAGAATGGCTCAGCACTCATATCTAACATGGAAGTAACTAATCCTCTCACCATGACAGAATGGATCAGCCCTTACATCTGACCATGGAAGGAACCAATCCTCTCACCATGTCAGAATGGCTCAGGGACTCATGACTTTTCCTTGGAAGGAACCTTGATCTGCAGAACACCAAGCTTCTCCCTGAAGTACTCAAACTTCACTCTGGATAATGGCTTTGTCAACACATCAGCTATGTGTTCGTCCGTCGCAACATATTGGAGCTTTACTACTCCTCTTTGCACCATATCCCTGATATAGTGATATTTGATTTCGATATGCTTCTACTTGTCATGGAACACTGGGTTCTCTGACAAATTCACACAACTCTAGTTGTCGCAATATATACAAGTAGCATCCAACTGGATATCAAATAAATTATATAGTAGCTTCCTTAGCCATACTGCCTCACAACTAGCTGAACAAGCTGTGACATACTCTCCTTCAGCTGTACTGAGTGCCACATAGGACTGCTTCCTACTAAACCAAGAGATCACACCTGATCCCATACTGAAGCAACACCTTGAAGTGCTCTTCCTATCGATGGCACTGCCTGTCCAATTTGAATCAACATAACCCTCCAGGTTAATCTTTTGATTCTCTTCATACTTGAGCCCATAATCAACTGTACCCCTTAGGTACTTCAGAATATGCTTTGCAGCAATCAAGTGAACATGTCTCAGATCTGTTAGGAACTGGCTCAAGGTGTTCACAGCAAAGCAAATATCTGGTCTCATGTTCGTTAGGTACATCAAGGACCCAATCATCTGACGATACATCATAGCATCAACTGCTTCTGATGAAGCATCACTGAATAGCTTCAGGTTTGATGCCATAGGTGTGGTCATGGCCTTGCAGTCCATCATCCCAAACCTCTTCAGGATCTCTACTGCATACTTCCCTTATCTGAGGGAGAGTCCATCTACATTCTACCACACCTCCATGCTTAGAAAATAATGCATCATACCCAAGTCCTTCATTTCGAACTCGACAGCAAGCTTCCTCTTCATATCAGCAATCAACCCATCCATACCTATTACAAATAGATCATCTACATACAGTAGGGGCATCACTGGGTTTCCATCTTCAACCTTGTAGTAAAGGCTAGAATCTGCTTTACTCTTAGTAAAGCCCAAACTGTATAGAAAGCTGTCAATTCTGCCATACCATGTCCTGGGTGCCTATTTCAAACCGTACAAGAATTTCTTCAATCTACACACATGAGTCTCCTTGTCATGTGTCTCAAAACCGAATGGCTGCTCCACATACACTTCCTCTTCCACTACACCATTTAAGAAGGCAGTCTTGACATCCATTTGGTGTATCTTCCATTTCATTACTGCAGCCAGAGCAAGTGTTGATTTGATGGAAGTGTATCTGGCTACAGGTGCACAAGTTTCTTCGTAATCTATTCCTTCTTTCTGGGAGAAACCACGAGCAAACAATCTTGCTTTATATTTTTCTATGCTACCGTTTGCAACATGCTTGATCTTGTAGATCCATTTGGAAGTTACGATATACTTCCCTTCTGGTCTTGGGACAACATCCCAAACATCATTCTTCATGATTGATTGATACTCTTCAATCATAGCATCCTTCCATTCTTTCTCTTTTTCCGCTTCTTCATAATTGGAAGGTTCTTTATCAATGAAATCACATAATAAGGCTACATAACCAAACTAGGACCTGGTTCTCTTTCTTTCTCTGTGATTCTCTTCTGGAGCCCCATATCTTTCCACACCTTGGATAGCTTCTCGTACCTAAGAAGGTTTCCTCTTGTGAGGATTCTTCTCCTGAGGTGGATCTATAGGTTCTTGAGGTTCTTCAAATTATTGATCTTCTTCTTGAGTTTCTTCGTTCATGGTTGTGTCATGAATTCTGGGTGCTTCTAATTCTTCAGTTTCTTTAGCAGGTCTCTTTTTGTATTTGTTGTAAGTCGAGTCTTCATCAAATGTCACATCCCTACTAATGTCGATCTTCTTGAATCTTGGGAAGTATATTCTGTAAGCCTTCGAGCTTTCAGAGTATCCCTCAAATATACCCTTCTTTCCTAAAGGATCCAATTTTGTCCTCTTCTCTTTTGGAATGTGTATGTACACTAGACAACTGAATATTTTGAGATGGATGACTTTTGGTTTCTTGCCGAAAAAGACTTATTCAGGTGTCTTGTTCTTGAGTACTCTGTGTGGAGTACGGTTCTGTACATACACCGCTATTCTGGAAGCTTCTACCCATAGATGCATGGGAAGATCTTGATCATGAAGCATTTCTCTTGTAGCTTCCATGATAGTTGTATTCTTCCTTTCTGCAATCCCATTCTGTTGTGGATTAAATGGATTCGACAACTCCCTCTTAATCCCTGAGTCTTTGCATAACTCTTTGAATTCATTTGATGTGAATTCTCCACCATTATCTGATCGAAAGGTCTTGATCTTCTTTTCAGTGTGGTTCTCGATCAAGGATTTGAATTTCTTGAACTTGCTGAATACTTCATCTTTGTTCTTTATGAAGTAAATCCATGTCTTCCTAGAAAATTCATCAATGAAAGAAACATAGTATACATACCCGCTTAGTGAACTTGATGACATTGGACCGCATACATCAGAGTGGATGATTTCCAAGATTCCTTTTTCCTTGCTCTCGCTACTTGGAAATTTATTCTTTGTGTTCTTTCCTTTTGCACACCCTTTGCAGGCTCCATCATGTTTTGCCTGAATTTCTAGGAGACCTTCAACAACTTTGCTTGCAAGTGGTAGTGCTTTGTAATGCAGATGTGCAAGCCTTCTATGCCAAAGTTCATTTGGCTCTACTGTGTCATAAACCAAGGATGGTTTTGGATGGCCCTTCAGATTGTATAGACCTCCTTCTTGTTCCCCAATCACTACTACATCATTAATAGTCTTTCCATTTGGCCATATATAAATTCAACCCTCATGCCTTTTGCATCTAATGTAGATATGGAGAGGAGGTTCTTATTTTGTCCTGGTACAAACAATACTTCCTTCATTGTCATAGACTTTCCAGAGTCTAGCTTGTAGGAGGATTCCCCACTACCTTTTATTGGATACTGGTAGTCATCTCCAAGTTTCACCTTGTGTGGTGATTCATGTTCTGATAGTTTCACAAAGGATTCCTTGAATCTTGTCATATGTTTGGAAGCCCCACTATCTATAAGCCAATCATTTCTTCCATGTGTAATGTTTCCCATGAGAGCAGAAATCAAAACATATTCTTAATCACTTGAGGAATCATCACTTTCATGTCTGATTCTCTTTGTGGAAGGTTCATCATCCTCTGCAGCATGAGCATGATGTCTTCTCTTGTTTCCCTTCTTCTCGTGAGAGACATTTTTGTTTCTAGGACATTCTATAGCATAGTGTCCTTTCTCGTCACATGCATAACATCTGACTCTAGACAAATATTTTCTAGTGTTATCTTTGTGGAAGGGCTTACCTCTAGGGTGATGAGAACTTCTTCTAGTTTTCTTGGAGTGTACTGTGAGAGCTTGATCTTCACTTCCCATCTTTTCTTCTCGAGCTGCTATTCGAGCTTCTTCTTAAGAGCATTATTCCCATAGTCTGCTGAACTTGAGTAACTTCATTGTGGCACAGATTCCTTGAATGAAAGAGTCCCATGATCTAGGGAGACCATTCAAGGTGGTCATTACAATATCTGCATTCTCCACTTCTTCATCTACTGCTTCCAGTTGTTCCTTGATTTGAGATACTATTGTAAAGTAATACTGGATGGTCTCTACATTTTGGATATTTACATTCTTCAGTTGGTTTCTCAGAGTCATCTTCTGGTTTATGTTCTTCCCTTCAAACAATTTGGTTAGGGCATCAAACATAGCTTTAGGTATTTTTAGGGAGGACACCTATGGTATGAGGTGATCCTTAATTGAATCAGCAATAATCCTCTTTGCCATAACCAACTTCTTCTTGTGTAAGGCCTTCGCCTCATCTCCCTCTGGAATTGGAACCTCCTCATTGATATAGGAGTCCAACTCACTTTCTTCCAGAACCAGGGAGATCCTATACTTCCACGCTCAGAAGTTATCAGCTCCCTCAAGATTTTCATCAAGCTTGGTATGATGAGACATCTTAACTGAGAACCTCAAATGGAAATACAAAAAATTTAGATCTTACCAGGTCAAGATGTCAGATCTGGATTTGGAGCTGAAATTCTGTAGTGCTGGTTCAGGAGCAGATTAGGGTTTGGATTTTTTGGAGTTCTATCCAACCAAGTGCTTTGATATTGATATCTAAACTTTGATTTTGAGGAGGGGATCAATCTAGACCTGGGATGACTGAAAAATTCCACTTCTGTGGAAAGCCCTAATTTTCGACAGTAGTGTCGGGTCCAAAACTGAAAAAGCTCAAAATTGGATTCTGCTTCGACAGAAAGATGTGCCCTAGGGAGGAGAGTTAATCCAACCTTCTTTTGCTGAAAATTTGTGGAGAGAGATCCAAAAAGTAGGAAGCCCTATTTCCCACAGCTGCACAATATCTTCTTCTCAAGTTAGCTCTGATACCATGTTAGATTTTTAACATTAAGCTAGCCTTATATTAGGATCTTTAACTGAGAGAATAACAAGCACAACGATCAAACACAAGAGACAATGAACAGAGTGTTTTTCCTCGGGGAAACCATAAATGGAGAAAACCCTGCAACTTCCTCAGAGACTGAATCAGCACCAAAAACCCCAAAACAGTAAGATGATCTCCCGACAGCAGTAGCCTCTTTCTTCCTAACCCTAGTGTCTTCTTCTTCCTCAACTATGCACTACAACTGAGTGTGAGTGAGTGTGTGATAAATAGAGAGACTCACTCTCTATTTATAATAATTCCTGAATTGACAATAACCTACTAGGGCTGACTTCTCTAGGAGAGTCTAATAACCCTAATGCCCCGGAACTATGGGGACTTTAACCCTTGATCAATAGGAGGGTTACCCATATTGAATTGACATGACTTGTTTACATTATAGAACCTCCCGATAGGAACATCGGGGCATGACATGACTCAAATACATTATAGACACATCCTAGAATAAACATCGGGGTACAATACATAAGAAATACAACTGAATACATTCCAAAGTTATAATTACATTAACAAGAGGTAGCTAGCCTATGGAATTAACCCTGATCCCTTCTGAAGTTCTAAGTGCTCAACCACTCAAGCTACCCTACAGGGCTAAAATTTTACATCTAGTTTACTCCACTGTTCTTTTATAATCAAAGTATATGCAACAAAACCAAAAAGTCTGAGATGTTTCACCTTGGGTTTTCACACACCAAGCTTCTTCAAGTGTACTATTTTGCATTCTGGGCTAAAATTTTGCATCCATTTTACTCCATTGTTCTTAGTATATGCAACAAAAGCAAAAAGTCCAAGATTATTCACCTTGGGTTTTCCCACACCAAGATTCTTCAAGCACACTGTTTTGCATGATTGTGGTGATCATATTTCCCACACCAAGCTTCTTGAAGTGTATTGTTTTGCATACTGGGCTAGAATTTTGCATCTAGTTTACTCCATTGGTCTTTTAGAATCAAAATATCTGCAACGAAACCTAAAAGTTTGAGATGATTCACCTTGGGTTTTCCCACACCAAGCTTCTTCAAGTGTACTGTTTTGCATGATTGTGGTTATTAGATTTCCTCTTTAAAATGTAAACACCCAATTTTCATTAACAAAAAGGGGAACAAATACTTGTCATCAAGCAAATAGGGTGTCTTCATGGTGCTTCATTATTCACTATGCACAAGCTATGAAACACCTTTTCTATTGCATGTTCTACATTAATGAAATTACTGTGTTGCTTACCAGCTTACGTTGGTTGTGTAAACATCTTTTTCCTCTAATATTGAAGACAAACCATTAACCATTCTTACTAACTAAATGAACAATCTTGTTCAAAACTGGGATATAAAGTACATTTGAAGGTGGATTTTCTTACCATAATAAATGTAGTTGATCAACACTATGCCCTTCAACAATATTAATCTTTCCATTCCTTGGAGATGGAGAGCCCCTTATAATTCCAAAAAGGTCCAATGGACTATGCCGTTCTATTGGATCCCTGAGATGGGACTCCTAAAGAGGAGTGGCCATTTTCCTTAGATTTCTACCGATAGGCCCATGGCATACCATTGCGTTGTTGAGAAGGAGCAGGGGGCTCGATTGCCCAAGTATTTTGAGTCTGAGACTTTAAATTCAAGGTTAGGCTGGGAAGCAAAAGCAATGAATGAGCTTGTGGGGCTTGGGGGTGTTGATGCTGGGGAGCTTTAGGGCCAGAAATCAAGGGAGTGTCCTGAATTTTTATTTTGGAGTCATACATATGAATCAAGTATTATGTAGGCACACTGCCTATCTAGAAGTCTTATTATACACACATGTAAATATGTTACTTGGTCCTTGGACATATTCAAACATATTCTCTTATGAGGATGGGGATTAAAGAAACACTCAGGCTTGTGGAAGATAAAATATAAGTGGGCTTGGAAATAGGATCCATAAAGGCCCAGAATTCCATGGGAAACCTAAGAATTTCAACCCATGTGAGATTGCAAAACTGAGTAGTTCCCTCAGTGAAGTTCTAAATTGACATGATCATGCACTGTATATCTGGTTGGGACCATGAACGAATCATCCACTAGGCATTGGCCATAACATTGTTGTCTCTGCAGTTGATCACTGTTCTTGGCAATCTTCTGCTCGTCATCAACCCTTTCACCCCTTTTTTAATCTGTACAAGATAATTCCATATCAGTATGATGTTTAGAAATAATAAATGAGTCATCTGTTGTTGTCCTCTTGTGAATGGTTAATTTCTCTCTCAGATAAGTGAGAGCAACATATTTTTCAACCATGGTAGAATTGGCCCTCGTAGGGAGTGCAATAGCCTCTCATCTGAGATAACCTTCTTAATATCTAGAAAAGGCTTGCCACTAATGGATTCTAATTCAAATATTGTTTTCAAACCAATATTATTTCAAACCAGTATCTAATTCAAATATTATTTTCAATCACCATGGATAACACACAGCTATCATTTATCTAAAATTCAAAGACACAGACCCTGTAATTGACTGTATACAATCCATATACTTCATCTTTGCCAGATTTACACATTCAGTCTACGATGCCTCTAGATTCTCGACTCTACTACAATAACACAGAAATTTATCTCGTCTCATGAAGTTCATGGGAACTTCACCTTCCCTATCTCGTTCTTCCATTCTGCGAGATAGATTTGTACAAGAGCACTTGGCCCTTATCACACAGTCACACATTTGATAGGTCCTTTACAGGACTATGTTAAGACTTTGACAGACTTCTGTAGAAATTGGAACCTATACAGGTTCTATCCAACTTCATATGGAACCCCTTATAGAGATTCTACCCATCTATGCGAACTGTAATCTTCCAAAAATATTCTCCACAACTGTGTTTCATCAATTATGCGAACTTTTTCCTGAAAGCAAGAATATCACTCTATTTGAAGGAATGGGTAACAAATTTGGAAAAATAAACTTGAATTACCTCTCATGGATTCAAATTGCTAGGATATTAATGCCATTTTATTGCATTGTAACAATTATCTAGATTACTTTTGATTAATGAAAGCAGTTATACAACTGCAAATCCTTATTGCACTGTTTCATATAATTTTCCGAGTAAAATTGTTTTGTGAGATCTATTGTGAGTTTTGTCTTGATTCATAGATTGCTGTGCCTCTAATTTTATAAAGTTGCCCTAGAATGGTTGAAACTTTTGTCTTGGTTGGGTATCTTTTTCCTTGAATTGCTATGAAGTTTCTATTAGGAGTGAATTATTGTGATCTTTCATATGTTTTTTTATGCACTAATTTATAGTTGTCGTAAAGGATGAAAATTCTAGGGCTAATATTCGAGAAACCTTCTTAGAAGAATGTGAAATTTTAGTTTTTCATTAATTGTTTGAGTGAATGAAATTTCCACAAAAATCTCCCCAGACTTGTGGTCCCCAAAAGAAGTGGAAATCCTCACTATTTTCTGTGTTGTTTTGGCCCCCAACTAATTAGGGTGGCTCCCAAACCCACAAACTCCTATCAAACACTAATTTCTACACCCACTCATGAAGAATGCACCCCACTTTGGGATTTGCATTTAATATTGGCGAGTTTGTGAGAATTTAGAGAGCATTGTGAGTTTCTTGGAGAGAGGCATCTTGGTACTCAGAGTTCAGAACTCAGTTCGGTGGTCATTGGCAAGTTTCTATTTACCTCGAGGCATCTTAGTCCCATATTAGTCCTATGAGTAGTGTTGTGAGAATCTCAGCATTGTGACCAACATTTTCCATTTTCTCAGATCACTACAAGCATTTGCCATTTTTCATGTATGCTTGTTCACTAATATGTTTGACTCAATACTGTTATAGCCCTTGAAACTT
Source organism: Pseudotsuga menziesii (assembly GCA_001517045.1). Taxonomy (NCBI): domain Eukaryota; kingdom Viridiplantae; phylum Streptophyta; class Pinopsida; order Pinales; family Pinaceae; genus Pseudotsuga; species Pseudotsuga menziesii. The sequence continues at coordinate 379,988 of LPNX010710380.1, read as the reverse complement.
AAGTTACTCAATGTCATTGTGTCTTATATTACTGCAACACACTTGCGTACTTGGTATTTTTCAATACATTGTTATTACCCTGCTTAGTTAATATTTGAAAATCTGTGTAGCAATGCTATCCATATATTCCTTGTTGGTTTTCTTCAACTTGACTTTAGCAGACTCCCAGATGATCTTGACTATTGTGAGATTCGAAAATCATCCCTTAGGCTCTAAGCACACTCTAACCACTCTATGATAACACATTTCTTATCAGTCAAAGTTTCTAGAGCTGTCATCCATGCCTTCAAGGAGAGTGATATTCTTGCTTTCAGGAAAAATTCAGAACATTGTAGGAATTATAGTAGGTCCTTCTGCTATAATTCAAGTCTCTACACAGGCTAATCACTTTATGATAACACATTTCCTTTGAGTTGGTGTTTCCAGAGCTGTTACCCATTCCTTTAAAGAGAGTGATATTCTTGCTTTCAGGAAAAAGTTTGAACCTTGTAGGAATTCTGAGCAGGCCCTTCTATTTCTTAAATAAGTTGCTAGTTGCATGGATAATTATGTTGTTTAATTAGACTTTTAATTTTAACTTTTTTATCTTTTGTTAATTAGTATTTGAATTTCCATTAAGAATGTCCCATTCACCTTCTCTGGTGGTGGCCATCACTATTCAAATTGCTTCAAGTATTATTACCTACAGATCTGCTGGTGTGAGACTTTATAACTCTTCTTCAAAGTTTGTGCCTTAACTACTGTTGGTTTATTATATTTAAGAACATCCTCTTCTAATTTCTGCTATGATATATCCCTGGGAAATGGTATATGATGGTAGGAGATGTTACTACCACTCAAATGTCCTCTAAATGCCATCACAACCTTCTGAAGATATATTCAACCAGTGCCTTTTTCAGACCTGTCTGCTCTTCAAACAAAGGTATATGGCCAGGATCACAAAGAATATAGGTATATTGAAGCTCAAGTGGGATGATTCCAAAAACATCAAATACATTACACACAGACCGTATAAGAGAAAAGCACATAGAAATTGATGAATATTCTCTTTCTCAGTCAATAATAAAAATGTAAATAGAACAAAAAAACCTTGGCTAACTTCTCCTATGGCATCATATTCTTTGGTTGGCATGGTCCCCCCTTTTTCATTCCCATAGGCTTACATTCATACCCACACAGCTGAGCTTCCAGAGCTGACTGTCATCCTCTGCTACTGTTGACATTCTTCATGTGTGTTTTTTGTATTTATGATTTATTGCTGATTTTTTTATTATTTAAGAAAAAACCAACGATTGAGATAATCAAATTGAATTTTTTTGAGTTTTCTTTCTATTTGTTTTCTCTTTTGAAGTTGTTTTTATTCCTTTTAGACGTTGCAATAGTTTAGGTTTGCCGAATTTTGGGTTTAGGGTCCTCTTGTTATGTATGCAATGTTTGCTTTGTTGTATTGTTTTACCATCTTAGTGTTTATCAAATTTTCAGTGCCATGTACTACTGATGATCATCTTTATGTAGTGTATTATCTAGGTTGTTTGGCACCATGTACAATAGCTTATGATCATCTTTACTGTGGTTATTATCCAAAATGATGACTGCACTGGATCATATATGTAATTATTCATTTGTTGAATCTGAACAATTACATTTGAATGGTAATCTGTATTTGTAAATTTGACAGTTTTTTAATAGAAAAATGATAAATGATCATAATTAAAACATTTTTATTTGTATCATGATGATTTTAAATGTATTTTTTTGGTATGGTTTTCACACATAATTCATGTAGAATTTTGAACCACTCCTTGTTTTATTTGAGAACATGGTTGCAAATAAAATTTAAGACAATACAAAAATGTAAATGATATGATCAAAACTCATTTTCAATGGATACATATAATAAAACAAGGTAAATGTTACAAGCATTTAATGTCAATGCGTGTGTTCTTATTGTGTAAGCATAAAATATTTATGGTTCAATTAGATGTAGATGATGAACTTTGTTGTTGGGTGAATTTTTTAAGCTTCCATATGAAGATAGACCTCCATATACTATGAGGGATAAGGTGAAAGGTGTTTTTCCATCTTCATGCTCATGTTTCATTGAATGAAAAGGCTGCGTGGTGCACTTTCATATATGAAGAGATGAGTATGAAACTAATGACAAGTTAGTGGAATTGTTTTAGAATATTCATGACATAAATAACAACATACCAATATATGCATGAGTTATTTTTTCAATGCACCAAAAAGACCAACATACCAAGATAATCAATGCATCAAAATGTATCATGCTAAGTCATGTGTCCATATTATAAATAGTTGTAATTATTCAAAACTACTTTATTGTCTTTTTGAAACTCATATATAGGAATGTAAGATGAGTTTATGGTTTGCATGTATGAGCATGATGAAATAGATTAGAGTTAGGGTTTGAATATCTTCTTTAGTGCACATAATATAAGGAGATTGCATGAACCTATCGTATGACTATGACAAGTTTTCCATTGTAAAAATTTTGTGAATATTACATGGATGAATCTTGTTTGTGATTTAATCTTAATGGTGTGCATGGTTTATTATTATTATCTATTTTCATGAGATGTATAAGGAAACATTTTTTGTAATTCTTATCATTTTTGGGTGAGACCTTATCCCTGTTTAAATATTGAAAATTCTATTGTCGATATAGGTTATTATTATTTTACTAGCTAAACTATGGTTTATGTTTAGAGCCAATAATTGGTTCCATTTCTACAATAGAACACACTTTTCAAAAGGAACTAATAATTTAAATTTCATGGAAACCCTTTAGACATGATAAATACAAAGAAACGGAAATGGCATTTTCAAATAAGGAAATGTAGTTCATTATAATTTATATCTAGAATTGTGGAAGAATAGTCCCATCAATACTATGAGTTGATCATCTATAATCAAGAACTATTGAAAAGAAAAATAGACTATTGGTTTTAATGCTCGTAAAGTAAGGTTACGGTAATGGATTTTTCTATTGAATATATCAGCACTTTGAGCACACAAAAATTATAATCAAGAACTATTGAAAATATAAATAGACTATTGGTTATAATGCTTGTCAAATAAGGTTATGGTAATGGATTTTTATATTGAATATATCAGCACTTTGATTATGTTTGTGTCAGAAATTGTTACTAAGGATAGGGTAACAAGCCAACACACACTCAAGAGTAAAACTCAATTCAAAATAGGGTTTAGGGTTTTGTTTTAGGTGTTTTTGGTTGTAAGCTTTCAAGAACATGCAGGGAATACATTCAAAAGACAAGTAACAACTAAATCATAAACATAAAACTGATAAAGATGCATAACATATCACAAAAATCCAACATAAAGACTGTGCTGAAGTTCAGACATAAAGGACAAGCACTAGCAGAAAACACACATTAACCAGCAATGAATTTGTCATTTAAGAAACTTAAACAAGTTCAAACATGAAGCCAACTCAGACAAAATGAAGGGGAAAGAGTCATATATTCATAGTTTCATCAGTAAATGCTTATGAGAATTACAAAACTTATCTCTGAACAAGTCTGAAAGTACAAGCAGCTAGCAGACCTCCTGATGCTCCCAAAAATCCAGAACCCTAACAATCTCTTGCTAACACCTCTAAATAGCCATCCTTTCCAAAATCAGTTAGGTTTCTCCTCCTAACTACCTCCATCGAATCACTAAGCTAGGTAAAGTAAAAAGTCATTTTTACAAGAATTACAAGTTGCTAAATATAGCAAATTCTTAACAAAAACAAAAATGTTTATCTAAATAACCACTAACTAATAACTGCCTAATATCTCCTTCGCTGCCTCCACAAGGAGGGCTATGCCATCTAGACTTGAAGACCTCTTCTTTGCTCTTTTGTGTTTCTTCTCCATATCAGCTATCTTTTTCTGAAGGTCTTCATTTTCCTGTTGTAAACCTGCAATTGTCTTCTCCAGCTTTGAACAGTGCCTGTCAGAAGCCCTTTTCCTGCTGAGAACTTCTTTAGAAACCTCTAATAGTTCCAATAAATTTTTATGGACATCCTGCAACTCCTCTATAATTCCTCTGTTAACTTTATATAGCCCCTCATTAGTTTGCTGCAAGTATTTCATGTGTTGCTTGTATTTCTGAATGCTTTCCTGTAGATTTTCTTCATCAAACTAGGAATATTAGGCATATCTGCATCCTGCATTAGAAAATATGAGAATTCAATAGGAATACTAGACTCATGTAAAATTCCTGCTTGCCTGAGTATATCTTCATCTTCCTCCTCCCACTTCTGGTCTTCAACAGGACATGCTTTTGCCTTTTCCTCATATTCTTCTTTCAGGAACTAGAAACAATCAGGCTTTAGGTTTCAGCAATGCTTCATAAACTGGTTCTCTGTCTTTTGGACTTCTTTACAATCTGCTATACACTCCTGGACATGTCTGCTTGTTTAAAAGCTGAAGTAAAACCTCCCAACAAGGGTTCAAAATCACCTGACCCAAGGCTTTAATGTTCTTTTGTCACAATAGTACAAACTAGGTCTGAATATAGGTAAGCTGTGAGAGTAGATCAGTTTATAAATAAAACAGTCATAAGAGCACCATAACACTGCTCATTCTTCAAAATGTACCATCAAACATAATATCAAACTGCTTTAGACTATGGACCATCTAAGTTCTTCATTTTAGGGTTCAGGAAACCAGCATTATGATATACATTCAGACATGAACTCCTCCTTCAGTACAAACTGATTCAAATCATAGAAGACAGCACTTTGATTAATTTGCAATGTCCAGGCTGTTCAATGTAATTGAAGACTGTCAATGAAAGTGGTTGCTTTATCTTCAGTATTTGCTCCTCCTTCTATGCATCAAAACAGCTTCGATCCTCAAACCCTAAATTTCTGACTGCTTCAGATTTTGCAAGAGTAACATCAATCATAGGCTTATCAGACCCATCGGAGACTATCTGTATGAGAAGAGAGAAAAGCACCAGTGTTTGCAATATATTCACCCTAGCCACAAAAATGTCATCAAATCCTATACATAAAAGCCAACATGTCCTCCAAGCATTTGATCATTATTCTCCAAACCATAGATTTTACAAGCTATGACCACCATCAACAGCCTCTCAAATAAACTGAAACTTTCTGTGTAAAAGATGAGTATAGCAAAACAGTCTATAAGTCATTTCAAAGCTGCTTCCTGTAAATTGTGTTTCACATTAGCATTAGGTCTGAGAGGAACCTATTCATTCAGTTCACTAAAGCCACAATACACCACTCTCAAGGTTTTTTGAATGTAATGGAGAGTAGACATCAACAATCTTCCTTCAAACTGTTGATCGAAAATCTAGAACTGACTGCTTTAAATTTAAGGCTGTTTTGATGCTCTGTTCAGTGAGATTCTTCAAAATAGCTCCAAACAGTCATATTTGTGGATAACATTTCATTTTGAAAGCTATTCTAGTCTCTGCAGCGACCAATTTCTTCAAAATATCCTCGAACAGGAAAAACCCAATTTCTTCAATTAAAAGGGTTTGTATTAAAATACCTGTCAATTACTCAACTTCCACGACTTAAATATTCATTTTGGGTTATCAACGGTCTCTCCTTACGCGTACAGGTGTCTCCATGTAATTTCCTTGACTGCAAGTAAGCGAATTAGGAAGCCCTAATTTTCGCTGGCTGAAATAACGCTGTCTCCTCTCCACAGAAACAAATTCCTCCTTTCAAGCAGTTAACTCTATTTCACGAAGCCTCATTTACTCTGATAATGTGTGTAAAATGTAAAACACGCCAGTTTATACCGAGATTTACGGATTTTTGTTCAACTGACTCTGCATCATAAGCAATGATGAACCTGTTTGGTTGCGTGAGTGATAACCACCTGAAATCTTGCTTAAACTGCAGTAAACACGTGTTAAACCACTCACACAATGCGATTAGACCTTCACATACTGCAATCATGATCAAAATTTGTTTGAAATTTGAAAAAACAAAGGGCCGCGATATTCTTGTAGCACGCCCTTTGTTAAAATTTTGTCCAGCGCTACAAGAATAACTACCATGCCAAATTTTCGCTGTTTTTCAATTTTCAGCTAATTTGTCGGGGGTTTAGAAAACTGCTAGGTTAAAAAATCAAGTCTAACTGATCTCCAAATACATTTAATGAATCCATTTTGATAATATGACCTTCTTTAACCCCTTTTGAAATGCAAAAGAACAAAAAATCAAATAAAGCTTAATAAAAGTGGGCACAAAAACTATTTAATCATCCATAAAGCTTCCAAAGGAGACTAAAAATAAAACTTAAAACCAAAACTTTAACTGAGATAAGTTGAAAAAACAAACCAAAAATGGAGAAAATAAACCAAAAATGAAGAAAAATTTACTCACTTAACAGAGCACACAAAACTTAAGTAATTTTTAGGAAGGTCTAAGAGGGAGGTTGCTAAAATTGATATCATTGTATGTAACAATTCTATTTGTAGAAAAAAAGTATTAATGAAAATGACACCAGATGCAATGGAGGTGTAATCCTTAATGTTCTTTCATTTTGTTATCAATCCAACTTATTTTCATTACATATAAATGCCCTCCGTTTCTACATTACAAAAGGTTGTCTTCACATAAAGTTGAAAAGAATGTTTCAATATATTATACTCCTTTGGTTTAAGTGTTTCCCTCTATATGTTCAATAACAATGAGAAAAATATTTCTAAGTGTAGCAACCCAAAATTTAATAAATTAATTATAAATAAAACATAGGAAAATGTTGGATATAATAAAATTGATTTCTTAACTTAAAATAAATATTTAATAAAGAATTAAATGTTTTATGCCTAAATGAATTTTGTAATTGAAAGCAACTATATCAGCATTCACATTTCAGTTTAGTGGTAGTTGAATTTCAATTCAACTTTGAGATAACTTGAGGTTGAACTATATCTTCATTAGTTATATTTAAATTAGTAATACAAAATCATGAGATTGTGCCTTCTTATGTTTTAAACATATGTAACAAGTTAGAATTAGAAACGTTGTTCTGTAATGTTCAAACTCAATAATTATATTTAAAGCCATTAAAACATCAACAACATCAAGAAAATATATATGAATCTAGCTTTATCAAAACCGATAATATATATTTAAATTAATATTGTTAGAAAGAGTTTCTCTTAGTTTCGAGAATTATATATATATATTCTCTAGTGACGAGGCCAACCATGTGAAGGTGGAAGCTCATTTGGCCCCTCCCACCCACCCACCCTAGAATCAAAGAAAAAAAATTCATCAACCTTGATATGTTTCTGATTCATATGAAATGTGCTGGTGGCATATTATCAAGAATGGCATTATGATCTTCTATCAACAATTTCCATTGTCGATGCTTGGAATTTTTCCTACTCTTCACTACCTTCAACTGCAACTGGGCTACTATGACTAAATGAATGTATTGAGCACATATAACATCTGACTCGTAGTCTTGAAAAATAATATGGTCTATACATTTCCTTACTTCTGCAAAGAAATATCCCATTATAACCATTGAACCCAAACCATACGTATAATTTGACGGGTCTTTAAATTCTTGCATCAACATGCTTTTTGACCTAGTGCATATCAATAAATAATAATGCACTTTTTCTGGATTATCTACCGGTGCAATGACAACAAATACATCACCTTCTCTAACCAAATCAGAAACACGATCATAATCTTTGTCAATCATAAGCGCTTCATTGTCGTGCTCTACATCGTTGATATTTCCAAATGGGGGCAATGGTGTCAATTCTTGATGTCTCCATGGTTTCACAAATTTGTTAGTCTAGTTTTGACACTCATAAAAGGACTCTACATCATCAATACATGCAAGACAAAAGCAAGAGTACTTTCATTTCTCGATTGCGTGTATATTTGTCATTTTGTTACTCCTAATGGAGTGTAAGCCCCTTGTTTTTGGGATTGCAGTACAATTATGTGGCATTGATCTGTCAACATCACCCATTGCAATATTCCCAAAAAACCTTCTCACATTGCCCATCCTTCCATTGAATTCATGGCTCAAATTTTGTTTGCACCAATTAACAACATTGTTTGAATTTGCAAGGCGAGAAGCAAAGTGATTCATTTGATATCTCCTAAGTGCACATTTCACGCAGGCCCTAGCACCATCGTGTTCTCCTTTTCCATGTCCTGTTTCAAAAAAGATCCATGTGTGGAAAACATCCATGTTTCTATGAAGGCGAGACAACCATAAGAATGATTGCGCTGATTTAAATTGACCAGCAAAACCATCTAACCACACTCGATATTCTTTAAAAGTGACCTTTCATCTTGATAATTCTTTACAAATCATACCAAAACAACACTGGACAAAACATGTATCATGTGTACGATCATCACTAATGTAGAAATGATACTCCTTAATCACTTCACGATTATTTTCATTGCTATCAAAACCATCGACATCAAGCTCTGCATGTCTATACATAATATGAAAAAGTATAGATACCTGATCTAAATGATAATACTCACTATGTATCTCCTTTTGTGGAGTGAAAGTGTAATTTTCAGCAAAATCGACAATGGATAATATTGTTCCTTTTCCAAATACATCTCGTGATTGCTTGAATTGTAAGTCCTGCCATTGTGTTGAGTGAGAGTGCTTGATATATTTATATATTTGATCCTTGAACAAATTCATAAAATATGTCAAAGAGATATCACTTTCAACTAAATTAATCTTTCTTGATGTTGATGTTGAATCTGTAATAGGAGTATAATCAACATATTCATATCTCTTCCATTTCACAATGTGATTTGATATTTGAGGATCGTTTGCATCAATGTGGTAGTGAGCATTCAAAAGGGCCAAATCAGAACATTCCTCACATTTTTGACCCCTGACGCATTGTTTCTTATAAAATACTTGATCATTCTCTTCTGCACATAGTATTTTAGATACAAATTCATGAACACTCGCAGGAGGGGGGTTATTTGGCCAACACTGCATGCCAAAATCTAGAAATGTCTCATAATATAATTTGTATTCTACATGGTATCAACAACAACATGTGTCATGAAAAATCATGGGCCCGGCATACCATGGTTTAAGCTTCATAAATGTGCTAAGGGAAATATTCACATCAACATTACTCTCCGTAAAAGTTTTGAACATTTCCACTTGAGTGATCTCTGTTATGTGTTTCGCATGAGTTTCATAGTTTCCTTTCGATATATGACGTCGCACAATATCCTTTTCATTTGGTAAGACATGAGAAATTTAAATGCCAAAAATATTTCACCCCGTCTCTAACATTATCTGGAAGTCTATCTTGATAAGGTTTCCTACAGATAACACCCCAACATGCAACTTCATCATCCTCATCTAATTGAACCCTAACATTTTTATGCTTCCATAAACTTTTTCTTGCTGTTTTTAACATTCTTGCAGTAGTAGACAACAAACGACTATTTACAATGTTTTTTGCCACAACCCCTGTTAGAATAGATTTATGAGCAACCATGTAATTATGAGATCGCTTTTTTGCAAGTGATGCAAGGACCGATGTTAAATTTTGTGATACAATCTCATTTGATTTAGCCTCGTTGACATTTTTAATGCCCAATATGTCATTGCATTTCTTAGATATTTTTGCTTTAACAACATATTTAACAATTGAGCTTGTTCTATGAAAGAAATACCTTCAAAATATTCTTTGACTATATTTTTTACTCTATAACAAGCTGTATGATCAGGCATCAGAGGTCCCATTTCTTCAATTTTACTTGAATCCATATTCTCCAAAAATGTATCGTCAATGACAATATTGTTGTAGCTTCTAATTAATCTATGTGGATTGGTAAGTGTGGTAGGATGTTGTATGTTGGATGTCGACCCTGCATAAAAAATAAATATATAAATTTAGCTAATTGTGAGTTCTTTAAATTCAAATATATATATATATATATATATATATATATATATATAAGTTTGTATATTATAAAGTAAATTATAAACATATATCAAATTTTATTTACTCACCAATCATGGTCTCAATATCGATGCTACCCATAGTTTGCTTCACATTTGTCATTTCCTCGTCATCTCCATGCTCTTCATTTATTTCATCAACGTGTTCCTCGACAATCTGCATTCCTTCATCACCACCATGTGCGAGGTTCACATTTTGCATTTCTTCATCACCGCCAAGTGCCTCCACATTTCTTTCCATTGCTCTTTTTTCTCTTAACTTTCTCATATTTTCATGCTTTTTCTCTTTCCTTGCCTCTTCATCAGTTCTAGTGTGATCATATTTTTTTTCCACAATTCCTTCGATTTCGCATGTTGAAGGAATTAAAACTTAAAATCCAATGCATGAAAAGATATGAGAATTGAGAGTTAAATACATACATTGAAAAAAATATAATAGTAAGACCCAACAAGAGTAATATGCTAAGCACTATTGTACGAAAAACTTATAGGTCTACCAAAACAAGGTTTTGCACCATAGAAAGTAAAATTACCTAGAAGTAGTCTCAAGAAAATGCCCGCCATATAAATCATAGGTTAAAGTAAATGCCCGTAGCAAATGGTCAAGCTGTACTCTATTGATATTTATACCTAAAGATGATCTCAATTTGTATTAAGCATGTCTGATGAAAAAATTATGGATCTGCCAAAATAGGGTTTCAGGATAAATTTTTGAGAAACTCCTAAAAATGACTAAGTGTTGGAAAACTGGCTCAAGTGGCCTTGGGAAAATGCCTGCCATACCTAATGGGTGAATAATAAAAATAATTTGAAACTACCATGCTCTAGCTTGTTAAGAAGGATATCTATCCATAGTCTTAGTTTTCACAGAAGGTGTTTGATGATAAAATTAATATCCTACCAAAACAGGGGTTCAAGTTGCTTTTAAACCAAAGTAGCAAATCAGCCTAAATGGCCTTAGGGAAATGCCTACCATAGCTTGTGGGTTGAAGAAAATTATCGCACTATATGGTCATTGTGTAGATGGGTGTTTTTTCTACCTGTCCACATCTTTAGATCAACTTGAAAGTGCATGAGGAAGAAGTTATGGATCTGCCAAAATAGGGTTTCAAGATAAACTTTGGAGAAAGTCCTGAAAATGACTAAGTGTTGGAAAACTAGCTCAGGTGGCCTTAAGAAAATGCTTATCGTACCTAATGGGTGAATGATTAAAATAATATGAAACTACCATGTTCTAGCTTGCCAAGAAGGATAGCTCTCCATAGTCTTATTTTTCACAGAATGTGTTTGATGACAAAATTAACAGCCTGCAAAAATAGGGGTTCAAGTTGCTTTTACACCAACGTAACAAATCTTCCTAAGTGGCCTCAAGGAAATGACCTCCATATATTGTTGGTTGAAGAAAATTACCGCACCATATGGTAATTGTGTAGATGGGTGTTTTTTCTACCTGTCCACATCTTCAGATCAACTTGAAGGTTCCTTGGAAAGAAGTTATGGATCTGCCAAAGTAGGGTTTTAGGATAAACTTTGCAGAAAGTCATGAAAATGACTAAGTGTTGGGAAACTGGCTCAGGTGGCCTTGAGAAAAAATTTTCCGTACTTAATGGGTGAATGATAAAAATAATCTAAAACTACCATGATTTATCTTGTCAAGAAGGATATCTCCCCATAGTCTTAGTTTTCACAGAAGGTGATTGATGAAAAACATAAGAGCCTGCCAAAATAGGGGTTAAAGAAAATACCTTAATAAAAAAAAAATTGTGGCTAAAAGAAATTGGATGATGTGAAATCTTAGCAGATTTGCAAAATCTGATATGTGAACTCCTGGCTACAATATGGATATAAAAACTTTCGGCTGAAAAACACTTTGCAAACTCTCGGCCGAAACAATATCTGCAAACTCTCAGTGGAAAAATAGATTAAAACTTCTTGATTGAGATATTGATAAAAAAATATCTTAGACAAGAGCCTATTTATACACCTCTTGGCTGAGAAGTTTTGGAATCCCGACAGAATCACGGGAGTTTAATGTGTCGGCCCCTAAAAGATTCTCGATGCATTATGTGACAAAACTGTCGGTCGAGATATATTTTATGTTTTCGTCTGAGAGTTTAAAACAAATTTCGGCTGAGATATTTGCTTAACTCTAGGTTAGATTTCGACGAAAAATAACTCTTTCCAGAGATATTTAAAATCTCTCAGCCAAGAGTTGTTAGTCAACATTGCTAGCACCGTTTCTGCAGTTTTCAGAAATGTCTCACTTTAGCAAGGTTGAAACATTGTAAAAAATGAGAATTACATGTCGGAGTTTATACCAATAGATTCATCATTCAATCTACTTTCTCATCATATATATATATATATATTTAGTTTCATTTAGGATTTCTATTTTTTACGATTTTTTTCTAAACTTTATCATTAAAAAAAAATTAGTGACAATAAAAATTCAATATCATCATGAAGACGAAGCCAATTTGTTTTTTAAAAATCACAGGGTTGTTCCTTCCAGTGTCCTCTTCAAAAGGGTGGCTTTAGTTACTTTTATAAGAGTCACATTTTAAATAAAATGAGACGACAAAAACATGTGTCAATAAGGCATCGTTTTTGGTACATATGTTACTTCGATAAATAATAAAAATTAGCGTATCATTTTGAAAATCCTAAACATATAATCCATGCACAACTGCAATGAGTGTATATTATGATTATACACTTTGTTTCCCTAAAATAAACAACTATCTCTAAGAAAAAAGGAGGGCACAAAGGTCACTCATTATTCATACTTAAAATTTTAAAGTATATGTCGTCGGTGCCCACCAAATTTTCCCCACTATATGTCGTTAATTTAAAAAAAAAATGAGTACGTAGCTAATTCAATTCTCTAAAACATTTGTGTTTACTTCAAGGTGAAATTTCTAAGGGATATATCGGTTTGAAGGGGGTGAAGTTGAAAAACATAAAATTTTGCAATTTGTTTTGTCAAAAAACAAGCAAAAGTGTTTCCCAACTTCATGTTTTCACCCATGATCTCATTTACTCTAGTATAACCTAGATGGCATAATTCTAATAAAAATTAAAACTTTAAGGTTAATATACTACAACTTAATCTTTTATTGCTATCTAATATTTTATAATAAAATTCAACCTCAATTTCATTAAAGAGCACCACAATAATTGAAGAGAGGCATCCTTTTGGACAATGTAAATAAGGTCAATTATGGTAACAAAATGTTTTTGTTTTAGTAATTCATCTTTTTGATTATTTTCATATTCAAAGGTAAACTTTTTTTAATTATTTTTTTGGCTATTATAACTTATAGTTTATGGTCAATTTCGAATGTACACAAACTTATTGGAAATTGGAAATGAAAAGAAAATCATTTCGAAGCAATAAGTGTTGGACGGATTAAAGTAACTGAGAGGGGGGGTGAATCAGTTACATACCAAAATGCATCTTTTTAAAGGATGTTTCAGATTTATTATGGACATATGTTTAAACCATTCAACATATAGCAGCAAATTAAATAACAGTCAATAGTCAATCACATCAACGAACACGGGACACAATGTTTTCACGAGGAAACCAAAGAAAAAATATTCTTCTTAAGAATGAAAGGTAAGCTCCAAATCCTCTTTACATTCTTTTATTTTTCCTGAGCTTCAACCCAGATGAGGCTGCTACCTCTGGAAGCTCCAACTTCCAATTATACAAGCACCAACTTGTTTCTATTTTCTGGCAACAACCAGAGGGATGCTACAACACCCTAGAGAACTCTGTTCTCCCTTGCTCCACCCTACCACCCTGATTTTTCTTTGAATTACAGAATGAATCAAACCCTTAAAACCCCTCACTGTCTATGACTAGGCTTTATAAATCAGCATTTACATTATGATTCTAAATTAGACAGTGTTACAGATATTCATAACAGATGCTATAATTCTATCTCTGTACATTTTTCTCTGTTTATCATCAAGACTGAGCATATACAGAACTCACCGAGACTGTCACTATATCATTCATATATTCTTTCTCATATGGACCCGTTCATCATCTTCTCTTTTCTTTTTCTGCACCTATCTTCTGTTATTCTCCTCTGTTCTTCATACTCTGCAACTGTTAATCTCTATTCATTATCGTATCCAGCTCTTCAATCCTTTTCTGCAATGTTCTCAATCTCTCATATTCGAAATTACCTCACTGAACAGCTCACACTCTATAGTCTACTTGCTACAATATATATATATATATATATATATATATATTTCAGTCAATTCTCATTCTCTCTGTTCATTACAGAAACGGTTACGGACTCTTCATGTACCATCTAATTGCAAATGAGAAACAGTTAATAGATTTCTAACCGTCAAGACTCTCAAAGTCTCGAATGCTGATCTGTACAAAAATTATTCACATTCCACGAATACCATAGATTCTCAAAGTCTCTAACTGAAAAACCCTTAAGTCCTTTGAATACCCAGCTTGTTTGACTCTCTGTATTCCATGAATATTCATTCTCTAATTATCTGATCCCATTGGCTTCTCATCAAATCAATACTATGCTAGACTCTTCATGTTCTGCTATTTCCAGTTCAAAGGGCCCTAGGGTCGGTCTTGAATATGGAGACTTCCTCTGCTCTGGGGTTTTACCTTTCACAATGGAGTTCCACTCTCCCTTACTCCAAATCACTTCATTCTAGACGCTGCTCTGCAATGCCATGCCACGCCACTTCAGCATGTTTTTCGACTTTCTCCACATCTTTCTCCAGCGCCACATTCCTTCTGGTTTGCCCAGAGCTTAAGACATCTGAACTGTTCATCTCCTTCTGTGGTTTTGGTCATCAATTTCTTGAATGATATACATCTCGTGATTCTTCAGAAATACCTTGTCCAATGCTGGAATTGAGCCGCTGCTTGTTTAAATTCATCATTGCCTTTGAATGCATTTTAAATGTTTAAATTGGAAGTTTATTTGCTTATTCTCCTGCTATTGTGGGTAGCAGACTATGAAGTCTTCTGATCATAGCTTTGATTTTTCAACCCTGCATTGTGGTTGTCGCTGATCCTTGATTTGTGGGCTTCCGCCGTTGCGGATGAAAAAGTCACTATCCTTCCACTGTTGTGGATGAAAAAGTCACTATCCTTTCGTCATTGAGTTGTGGGCTTCCACTATTGCGGATGAAAAAGTCACTATCCTTGCACTGTTGCAGATGAAAAAGTCACTATCCTTCCAGCCGTTTAGTCTTTTCTCTTTTGATGAAGAGTTTTCCCATTGCGGGCTGACTTATCCTTTATGATTCTGCCATTGCGGCTCCTGATTCTGCTATCATCCCGACAATTAAACTTGTGAAGCTCTGATGCGGATGTCTCGACGGGTAGCCTAGTAGTTTTGCCACCCGACGTTTATATGAAGGAATATTACAATAAATTCTTTTCACAAAATTCCATTCGTTCCATGTGGAGAAATCTGTACGTTCTAATTTATGTAAGTATTGGGGCTCATTTGTCCCGTTGTTGCTGTGTGTGCTTTTCTGTACAATGATTCCTGTATAATATACTGTATAATGTACCTGTCCTGCAAAGTTTGATAGAATGACAACATCTTGGCCAACAAACTCCCCCTTTGACATGATGGAAAACTTTGAAAGCTTTCTCCCCCTTTTGACATCCATGGCAAAGACTAGAAATAATGCTCCCCTTGTGAGCATGACTCCCCCTGTCACTATTTTAATCTATACAGAATGTGTATAGAAAACAAGAAAGCAGAAGTTGTAACAATATGCCAACAAAATACCATAAAGGACTTGGCAACCTGTAATGTGAATGAGAATATATTCATAGTGGACAAACCCCCAGCTGAGCTTGAAGCGTTTCAAACTGAGATTTGGGAAGGGGCTTAGTGAAAATATGAATAAGCTGATCTTTTGTTCCAACATATTCAAGCTTAATCACCTTGGACAGTACCTGCTCTCTCAGAAAATGATACTTTATAGGTATGTGTTTAGTCTTTGAATGCATCACTGGGTTCCTTGAAATACTTATTGCACTTGTATTATCACAAAAAATGGGAATGGGATCATCATACTGTATGTGCATATCCTTCAACATCTGCTTCATCCAAAGGATCTGAGTACAACATCCTGCTGGTGCTATATACTCGGCTTCAGATGTAGATAATGAAACCGATGATTGTTTCTTACTGGACTAGCTTACCAAACAACCTCCAAGAAAGAAGGCATCACCACTGGTACTTTTCCTGTCATCAATACATCCAGCCCAGTCAACATTTGTAAATGCATATAAGTCAAGAGAGTTACCTGTTGGATACCATAAACCATGATTTGCTAATCCTTTTAAGTATCTGAAAATCCTCTTTACAGCCAACAATTGACCATTCTTAGGTGAAGCCTGAAATCTTCCAACCTGACAAACAACATGCATAATGTCTGGTCTAGAAGCTATAGCATAGAGTAGACTGCCAATCATGGATCTGTACATAGTCTGGTCTACATCTCCAGAGTCATCATATTTACTGAGTTTACATCCAGTGACCATAGGTGTACCAACTGGCTTACAGTCCTCCATTTTAAATTTCTTTAACATTTCATTAATGTATTTAGTCTGAGAAATAGAGATACCTCTGTCACATTGATTGACTTTTAATCCAAGACAGAACTTCATCTCTCCTAGCATAGACATTTCGAATTCCTACTGCATGCTTTCAACAAAATTTGTGCTCAGTCTATCATCATTACTCCCAAAAATTATGTCATCAACATAAACTTCTATAATAATCAGGCTGTTATTCTCTTCTTTAATGTACAGGTTACTATCTATGTGACCTTTCTTGAATCCTTGCTGCATCAAGTAGTTATCTAGTCTAGAGTACCATGCCCTAGGTGCTTGCTTTAATCCATATAATGCTTTCCTCAATCTGTAAACAAACTGTGATGCATCCTGTACATGAAATCCTTCTGTCTGCTCCATGTAGACTTCCTCTTCCAGATCACCATTCAAAAAAGCTGACTTCACATCCATTTGGTAGACTTTAATTTGTTTGGAGCTGGCATATGCTAAGATCAACCTTATTGCTTCCATTCTAGCAACAGGGGCAAATGTTTCATTGTAATCAATCCCTTATACTTGTGCATAACCTTTGCAGACTAGTCTTGCTTTATTTCTGGTTACTTTTCTTGTATCATCCAGTTTATTCCTGAAAACCCACTTAGCTCCTATTACATTTTTGTTTGCAGGTCTAGGAACTAGTTCCCAGATATGATTCTTTTAGATTTGACTAAGCTCTTCCTTCATAGCATTCACCCAATGTTCATCTTTGATAGCTTCATTCACATTTTTCGGTTTAGTCAGAGAGAGAAGTGATACCTGCTTTTCAAGGATGGGTTGCTGTCTTTTACTTCTTGTCTCGACACTTGAGTTTATATCCCCAATAATGAATTCTTCAGGGTGATTTTTCTGTATTCGACTACTTGAATATTTTGTTGAAATTGTATTTTTTGAAGGACTAAAGTATTGTTCATCATCACATGTAGATCTGTCACAGTCATCAGCCTTAACCTCTTCTATTTCATCCTCTTCATCATCTGACCTGTGCTTGTCAATTATATCATGAGTCTGAAACTCCTTTTGCTTAGTCTTTGATTTTAAGAATGTAGATTCGTCAAATGTTACGTCTATTGCTTCAACGATATTTCTTAGTCTAAAATTATAACATTTATATGCTTTTCTAGAACAGGAGTAGCCAACTAATATTCCATCATTGGTTCTAGAGTCTAATTTTCCCAAATGTGGATCTACTCATTTGATATAACACTTACAGCCAAAAATCCTGAAATGTTTAACGCTGGCTGGTCTTCCTTTCCACATTTGATATGGCATGACAGACTGGTTATTTATTAGCAGACATCAATTCAGAATGTGAACTGCTGTGTGAATAGCTTGAGGCCAAAGCACATTACTCAACTTTGCTTCATGGAGCATGGTTCTAGCCATCTCTAATACTATTTTGTTTTTCCTTTCTACTACCCCATTCTGCTGAGGTGTTTCAATCACAGAGAAGTGTCTCTTTATCTCGTTCACATCACAAAATTTGTTAAATTCATTTGACATGTACTCTCCTCCATTATCAGATCTCAGGCACTTTATTTTCTTGTCACATTCATTTTCAACAAATTCTTTAAACATTTGAAAACAGTCAAAAGCTTCAGATTTCTTTTTCAATAAGTAAAGCCAAGTCATCCTAGTGTAATCATCCACAAATAATAAGAAATACTTTTCTCCTTTCATCCCTTATGTTCTCATAGGCCCACAAATATCAGTATGCACTATCTCAAGTGGTTTAGTTGTGGAGTATTCTTTTGTTTTAAATCTGACTCTTGTTTGTTTCCCATGTTGGCATTGCTTGCACACTGAACCTGAGAGATTCTTTAAAGATGGTAAATCTCTTACAGCTTCATTCTTACTCACATTGATCAGATTATCAAAATTGATGTGACCTAGTCTCTTGTGCCACAACCAGCTTTCATTCTCATTACTAAGATAGCATTCATTCTTTTTCTCATCTAGAATATAGACATTGCTTGAATTTCTTGTGGTTGTACCTATTAGTTTATCTGTTTTCACATCTCTGATTTGACATCCATTTGAATCAAATATCATGTAGCGTCCCTTATCACATGTTTGACTAACACTCAGCAAGTTGTGTTCCATATCTTCTATCAACAGGACATTTTCAGCCAAGTTTTTCTCACTGTTTAAACATGCAGTCCCTCTTCCAATTATTCTAGCTGCCTGATCATTCCCAAATGTGACAGACCCCTCTTTTCCTTTGTCTAGATTGATAAACAAATGTTTACTTCCTATCATATGTTTGGAGCATCCATTGTCTATTATCCATTTGATTTATGTTCAGCTTGCAGGGCTACGTTACATTTTTCAGCCTTCAGATTTTCAGTCTTCCTTTTCCAGATTTGAGTTTGTTGATGAGTATAGATGGGATTACTAACTTTCTGAAAGTTGGTAGGGCAATTTCTTGAAATATGGCCAAAATTTTGACACTTATAACATTCCGTTTCATGGTTTAAAATATCAAATCTGTTATGAGTATTACTATTTCTGTTTTGACTTGTCACATCCAATCTTTTTCCATATCCATTTCTAGACTTCTCATAACCATTATGTTCATATATTTTTCTTGAAGATTTAGTACAAAATGCAGCCTTGTGTCCATAATTATAACAGAAAAAACAATAGCCATTAAACTTATTCTGATACCTATCATGTGTCCTTCTCTGAACAATTGGTCTTGATTTTTCTTCCTGTTTCTCAACCACTGAATTCTTATTAGCTCCTTTCTCATTCTTCTTTTCTGCACCTGTTTCTTTCACACTTGAACTAGAACAATCATTGATCACTGCTGCCTTATAACCAAGTCTTGATTTATCATTTACAGATCTCTGACTTTCTATTATCTGATTTATAATTGATGAACTATGATTCATGTTAATTTCCTGTACCTTCTTCCTTAATAAGACAACTTCTAATTTCGGGTTTTCAATCTCTTTATCCTTTACCATAATTAATTTGTTTAGAGATTCTTCAGTGATTCTAGCTTCTTCCAGTTTTAGTTTTAATTCAATTACCATTGCTTCAGTGCTTTCAAATGAATCACTTGATTTTTTCAACTCATCCTCAAGTTCTTTAACATTTCTCTTAAGATGTCTACATTCTTTTCTTTCTCTTCTTAAATCACATAGAGCACTTACCAATTCTGCTTCCAGATCCACTTCACCGTCTTCATCCTCTTCAGACTGGTCTTTCTGATTTTCCAAAGCCATAAAGAGATTCTCATCTGACTGATCATCACTTTCATCAGAATCAGATATATCACTTTCTTCTTTAGTAAATAAACTCTTTTTCTTAAAAGTATGTCTATTGAAAGACTTCTTGTATTTATTTTTGTATTGCTTTGGCTTTTTACTACTTTCTTCCTCATTGTCAGAGTTCTTACTATATGGACATTTGGAAGCAAAGTGGCCTATTCTACCACATCCAAAACATTTCAAAGGAAGCTTACCTTTGTACTTACCTATACCCTTTCTTAAGATCTTGACAAAATTTGCTTCTTCTTCATCTTCTTCTGTTTTTTCAGAATGGTTTGCTTCTTCTTCTTTCTTCTTCTTCTCCTTCTTTGCTGCTTTGAATGCTGCTTCTTTCCTAGAAGAAGTCTCACCAGAAATTCTCATTTCATATGCAGTCAGTATTCCATTAAGTGTATCCATATCTAAGGTATCTAAATCTTCTCTTTCTTCTAATGCAGAAACCTTAGGATTAAATCTAGCAGGAAGAGATCTAAGAAGCTTTTGTACAATAGCTTCATCTTCAATCTTTTGTCCTAGCCCTCTCATGGTATTGGCAACTTCATCTATTCGAAGGAAATAGGTGGCTATATCTTCAGATTCTTCCATTTTCAAACTTTCAAATTGAGATCTATATGTTTGTAATTTGGCATTTTTAACTTTAACATCCCCTTCATAGACTGTTTTCAGTTTGTCCCAAATTTATTTTGCTGAGGAACAGTTCATTACTTTAACAAATTCTGAAGCTGCTAGGCCTCCTAGAATACCATACATAGCCTTTGAATTACTCTCATAGAGTCTTCTACTTATAGGATCTATTGGGATAGTTGCTGGAACATTATATGTATTTAAACAAGCTTGCCATACATCAACTCCTTGAGACTGTAGAAACAGTTTCATTCTTATACTCCAAAAGGCATAATTATGTCCATCAAATAGAGGTAGTCCATGTTTGGTAAATTCTTATTTCTTGTCCATTGTTTAGGATCTAGATTCCAGTGGTTAAACTGATTTGAAGCAACCTGGATCTGATACCAAATGTTGGATGGATTAAAGTAACTGAGAGGGGGGGTGAATTAGTTACATACCAAAATGCATATTTTTAAAGGATGTTTCAAATTTATTATGGACATATGTTTAAACCATCCAACATATAGCAGCAAATTAAATAACAGTCAACATTCAATCACATCAACGAACACGAGACACAATGTTTTCACGAGGAAACCAAAGAAAAACTCTTCTTCTTAAGAATGAAAGGTAAGCTCCAACTCCTCTTTACATTCTTTTATTTTGCCTGAGCTTCAACCCAGACGAGGTTGCTACCTCTGGAAGCTCCAACTTCCAATTATACAAGCACCAACTTGTTTCTATTTTTTGGCAACAACCAGAGGGATGCTACAACACCCCAGAGAACTCTGTTCTCTCTTGCTCCACCCTACCACCCTGATTTTTCTTTGAATTACAGAATGAATCAAACCCTTAAAACCCCTCACTGTCTATGACTAGGCTTTATAAATCAGCATTTACATTATGATTCTGAATTAGACAGTGTTACAGATATTCATAATAGATGTTATAATTCTATTTCTGTACATTTTTCTCTATTTATCATCAAGACTGAGCATATACAGAACTCACTGAGACTGTCACTGTATCATTCATATATTCTTTCTCATCTGGACCCGTTCATCATCTTCTCTTTTCTTTTTCTGCACCTATCTTTTGTTATTCTCCTCTGTTCTTCATACTCTGCAACTATTAATCTCTATTCATCATCATATCCAACTCTTCAATCTTTTTCTGTAATGTGCTCAATCTCTCATATTCGAAATTACCTTACTAAACAACTCAATTTCTTTTGTCTGCTTGCTACAATATATATATATATATATATCAGTCAATTCTCATTCTCTCCATTCATTACAAAAACGGTTATGGACTCTTCATGTACCATCTAATTGCAAATGAGAAACAGTTAATAGATTTCTAATTGTCAAGACTCTCAAAGTCTTGAATGCTGATCTGTACAAAAACGATTCACATTCCACGAATACCATAGATTCTCAAAGTCTCTAACTGAAAAACCCTTTAGTCCTTTGAATACCTAGCTTGTCTGACTCTCTGTATTCCACGAATAGTCATTCTCTAATTCTATGATCCCATTGGCTTCTCATCGAATCAATACTGTGCTAGACTCTTCATGTTCCACTGTTTCCAGTTCAAAGGGCCCTGGGCTCGGTCTTGAATATGGAGACTTCCTCTGCTTTGGGGTTTTACCTTTCACAATGGAGTTCCACTCTCCCTTACTCCAAATCACTTCATTCTAGACGATGCTTTGCAATGCCATGCCACGCCACTTCAGCATGTTTTTCGACTTTCTCCACATCTTTCTCCAGCGCCACATTCCTTCTGGTCTTCCTAGAGCTTAAGCCATATGAACTGTTCATCTCCTTCTACGGTTTTGGTCATTAATTTCTTGAATGATAGACATCTCATGATTCTTCAGAAATACCTTGTCCAATGTTGGAATTGAGCCACTGCTTGTTTAAATTCATCATTGCCTTTGAATGTGTTTTAAATGTTTAAATCGGAAGTTTATTTGCTTATTCTCCCGCTGTTGCGGGCGGCAGACTATGAAGTCTCCCGATCATCAATTTGATTTTTCAATCCCGCATTGTGGTTTTCGTCGATCCTTGAGTTGTGGGCTTCCGCCGTTGCAGATGAAAAAGTCACTATCCTTCCACCGTTGCGGATGAAAAAGTCACTATCCTTCTGCCGTTGAGTTGTGGGATTTCGCCATTGCGGATGAAAAAGTCACTATCCTTCCACCATTGCGGATGAAAAAGTCACTATCCTTCCAGCCGTTTAGTTGTTTCTCCTCCGATGAAGAGTTTTCCCATTGCAGACTGACTTATCCTTTATGTTTTCGCTGTTGTGGCTCTTGATTCTGCTATCATCCTGACAGTTAACCTTGTGAAGCTCCGATGCGTATGTCTCGATGGGTAGCCTAGTGGTTTTTCCACCTGACGTTTATATGAAGGAATATTACAATAAATTCTTTTCACAAAAGTCCATTCGTTCCATGTGGGAAAATCTGTACGTTCTAATTTATGTAAGTATTGGGGCTCATTTGTCCCTTTGCTGCTGTGTGTGCTTTGCTATACAATGATTCCTATATAATATACTGTATAATATACATGTGCTGCAAAGTTTGATAGAATGACAACATCTTGGCCAACAATAAGTGTGTACCCCAAATGAATATTCATTGAGACTAGTCACAATAGTAAGAGGGATATATACCCCTCTAGGGGAAATGAACCATGAAAGACAGGTTATCTTACTTATGTAATAACAAACTCTCCTCTCCCTATATATTTCTTTCAGTATGTGTAGTTCCAATAATGTAATGAAATTTAGTTGGAATACTCGTAGTGCCTATAATGGTTTAATCTATATATCCATGAACTATTCATGAACAAATCTATCTATCCATGACATAGGCGAGAGTAGGTGACTAGGTAAACTGTAGTAAGGGAGGGAGCATAAAGCAAGAACCAAAGTCAATACACATTGAAATGGTTTACATCCAATGCATACATTGCACATTCTTATCCATGTGGCCTTCGTAATGTAGGGGTTATCCTCATACAAGTAAATACCTTCTATACCCTTAATTATATAAATCCTAGAAATTGTAAATAAAAAAATCTTTTCCAAGTCTCTCCAATATTGACATCTTATCCTAGCTATTTTACGGAAACACTTCAAATTCTCCAACAAATATCAAGTATTTTAAACTTCTTTTTTGGTTCTATTATGGTTTATGGATTTCAGATGCACACAAACTATTTGTAAATTAGAAATAAATAGAAAATAATTGCCACCACCTAAATGTTTTAAAAGCAACAACTATTTATTCAACCTCCTGGAGCCCACAAGAGATGAACATAATACACACTCAATTATTGTGTGGAAACCTATAATTCACATCTCTATGGCCCTCACACGATTCACATTGGCAAGTGTTGGGGCATCTTCATTCATGTCATGGAGCAAGATCTCATACTAATATGGAGACACACGCACCAATACGACATTATTATTATTTTAGCTAATGGAAGTCCATACATATATAAAGCTTTTTCTACTCTCCCGGTCCCTGGAGCATATAGTTTATGGAGCTTAGAAAGGAACAACTTTGTCAGGCCGATGAAAAAGTCGGTTGTTAGGTCGTTGATAAAATAAGGAATTGGAATTTGGAAGGACCTTTGAATTGAGGATTGATTCCACTCGATGGCGGCTCTATTGGCCAAGTGCGATTGGGCCTACCTAAAAGAAAAACCCTAGAATTTAATACCTAATGCTTTGAAGCAACAAATTTTATATCAGCCCTAAGTTCAACAACTATTTTTAGAATTGAATCATATCCTCCCCATAAGCTCAATTCGAAGTGACCAAACAAAAGCCCCAATTTTAGGTGGATTATGGATAGTCCATCCAATGTATATCGATTTTATCGCCCAATTTGAAGCGATCAAATAAAAGCACCAATTTTAGGTGGATTATGGATAGTCCCTCCAATCTATATCAAGTTTATCAGCCCTATTATAAAGGTTAAGTATTTATTAGTCCACTATAAGGAAGAACTTAAAATTCTCCAAAAAATATCACTACAAGTTGGGTGTCTAGTGTCTACCATAGTCAACAAGGAAGACAAATCATAAACACACGTTTAGGAGGTTTGCGACAGTGAGGCTGTTGAAATCATGTTCTTTGCTAGCTCACTGCACTCCTAGTTCCTCATTCATGAACGTCCATTGAGGGATTCCCTTGTTTAGAAATATTGGTAGACAATTTTTGCTTCTTGTTTCCATTATTAGAAGGCTGATAGGAAAAAAGAGGGGTCAGAGTCTACAACATTTACAGTGTCCATTGTTAAATATTTTATCCTTTAACCTTTGGATTTCTTTAAGGAAATTGGAATAATTCAAACACTTGTATTCTTATATTTTTATTTCTTTCAACCTAATGTTAACAATTCATGACAGATAAAGAGCATTGAAAAATTTGGAACTCAAATACCAAACTCTTTCTACTTGCTCCTCCGCCCAAACGCAGTTGTGGTCCTAGCATATAAAAATAATACATTATTTTGGTTCTGATTTCATTTAAATGCTACGTTGTTTAAGGTTACATATATTGAGTAATTGAGACTTGGTTTGGCATACACGTGGTTGCATAATACATTACAAATTTCAAACAACATTTCGGAGGGAGAAAATTTAAACCCTTATGTTTAAAGCACCAGAAGTCACTCCAACAAGAAACACATTTAACTTTTATCCACATATAAAATGATACACAAGTGAAAAATGTTGTAAATACCTGTAATTCACGACAACGAAGTCGGAAACTTAGCTCCACAAAATCTTCTGGAAGAAATGGAAATTAGGGAGACATTGAAGCATGGAATTCGAGAGTACAAGTCCCAACCTTCGACTGTCCTATACTCGTAAACCAAGGATAATGTTTTTTTCTTCCACATACTTCATCAATCTCTTTAATTTTAGGGAAGCTCAATCTAGCCTACCCAATGTTCTACCTTTGCTTCTCTTTCTCCTACCTGTGACCAAGGTGGCATATTTAAGTTGTCTAGCACATAAGACAACTAGTAATTAGACTGTGTAGTTGTTTCCTTCTACCGAAAGATGATTGAAGGTAACACTATATCGATTCCCCAATATCCCGACGCTTTTGAGATGGTTTACCTTGCGCGAGGTAGGAGAATGCTTGTTTGTGTATTTCACATTATTACAAAAAATATCATTTTATAATTGCTTCTACATAACATAGATATATCTGTGCATGTAAGGGTAGAATGGGTGTTGTTTTCCCTGGGTGTCCATAGAATTTTAGAGATCATTCTTCATTTTGAGGGCACTCAGGGCACAGATTAGGGAGCCCACAGGAGGAAGAGGAAGAAGAAGAAAATGATTCAATTCAAAAGGTGAGGTGAGTGAGAAGGGGAGACGTAATAACGATATTTGCAGAAGAATCTCATCAGTGGTATAATGGTGGCAATGAGCCTCTCCAAATCGTAGCCATTGCCGACACAACCAGCCCTCATAATCAGCTTGGGCATAGGAGTAACCGGGTAAGCATACTGACAAATTAAGTAATGATAATATTTAGTTAGGTATATGGAAAATTCTTTCATTTCTTTTAGGGATGACTATATGCATATTGTACAACCCTTCTCTCTAGCTGGCCCTTCATTTCATTTTCCTTTGTCTCTGCTTCCTAACCTCCCTCCTATGATGAGACAGGAAGACTAAGTGTCCTAGGTGGACCATGGGAGACTGGGAGTGTTGATTCAAATGATTCTCACCCAAGTAAATGAATGGAAATTAGAATAAATCCTGGAATCCTGGACTAACTAGTATAGGATATGATTCATGAACACAAACACAAGGTGACATGCTGTTAGCTTGCTACCAAAGATCTGTCATCCCAGTCCTTTGCTGGTGATAATAGAAATGTTTGGAACTGGGTGAAACCATGGTCTGGAAACTTACAGACCCATTGGACTAGGTTAGGTTAGAATCAGGAAAAGATTGCTCAATGCATTGTAAATTACAACTGGTAAGTTTTAACCCGAAAAACAATACCATTGGTTTTTCCTTACGAAGCCTTTATAGTGGAGGGTTATCAAATCAATTCACCATCCATAGATATGACTCATTTGAGCATTTAATTTCACATAATATACTCAAATACTCAAGTGACATGTAAGTTGTGAGATCACATGACTTGGTGAACAAGAACATGCCAGAAAGAAACTGAGTTGGGAGGTTGACATCCTCTCAGACTACTATTTAATGAAGTTGGTGAATCAATAATGCATGCCAATGACATTAAATGATTTTAAAGTGAACATTGAATCTTGATTCACAGTAATGACTCATCGAGTTCAACTTGGCCGTGGACCACCGTGGTCCATGCCCACGGTGGTTCATGCCCATTGGGACCAAGATCATCATCCATGATCCAACTATTCGATGGAAATTGGAAAGACTTTGAGTCCCAACTCTCCCACAGTCCACTAAACCACTCATAACCCCTGGATGGGAAAATTTTGTAGTTTCCCTTCTATTCCAAATTTATCG
This sequence comes from Pseudotsuga menziesii, assembly GCA_001517045.1. Classification (NCBI taxonomy): domain Eukaryota; kingdom Viridiplantae; phylum Streptophyta; class Pinopsida; order Pinales; family Pinaceae; genus Pseudotsuga; species Pseudotsuga menziesii. The sequence goes on along the minus strand of LPNX010710380.1, from coordinate 352,942 downwards.
AGGCTGACTCAATTTCATCATTGATGGGATGGAAATGAAACCAATTTTTTTTGCATGGTAAAATTCATTGTGGCCTTCTATGATGTTTAAAATGGCATTTGAAGGGATCTAAAGGATTCAAATTTGAATCCTGTATGGGAGCATTCAAATCATCAAATCATTTTAACTCACACATTTAGCGTTGTTTTTATAACTTAAAGATTTTTGTTTGTTTGTTTGTTTGTTTTTTCCCCTGAAAAAGTAATATTATACAGTTTCAAATGAATGTATAAAGAACTGATTAGTGGTCTTTTGTTAAAAAAAAACAAGTTTTGACTATATGTTTAACCATTTGGAAGGGTTGATCATTTTTTTTAATCCCTTTTTTTATTTTTATTTTGCAAAATCAGAATGTAACTATGTTTTAATCTTAATGTTAATAACTCCATTTTTTCACCAATTTGTTAAGCACAAGAAAAATATCAACTATAAATTGGTGATGATTCCCAGGTGGAAGTTGAAGGATTTGAAGATATCTCGTCTGAAGGATTTTTTAGGGTGTTTTTAAGGAAGATGGGGATGTTTGTAATACCCCCTTGTTACATTTTGTTGGTTTATTTTTCCTAAGTACAAAGGAACAAATGAGTTAATTTTTATATTAATATAATTATGAAGTTGAGAGTTTTAATAGCTATAGAGTTAATAGACAGAAACTTAGTTTTATAACAGTTACCAAGTCCTCAACATTATTAACGAAGACAAGTGACCAGTACTAAAGAGAGTTGGTTATTGCTATAAAAGTCCTAGGCAAAGAGAAAAAGGGCATGTAGAAAGATGTTAAAGAAGAGGGAAAATAAATAGAAACAAGAGAGTTGATAGAGATCATGGAAGTGAAGGCTCTAAATGATGTATTCATGAAATAACAGAGAGTTGCCAGAGAGCATCTATGTGATGTTAGGCTATGTACTGGAACCTCCAATGAACATAAGAGAATGCTAGGTTCTAGAATAAACAACTCTCTCTAGTTACTGGTGGAAACTTGAAGCTGCAATAAAACAGTTTTAAAACTAAGAGTCTGGGCAAGGGGGTGGAACAATACGAGTTTGTTCCGGTGGATGGGTAGAGTATATTTTTTAAAGCCTCGATTCTCAGAATATTCAGATATGTTTACTTGAAACTAAACTCATATTATTACACTTAAAAATGCATAATGATTTTGTATTAGTTTAATGTAATTTAGCATAGTATCAATATAATGTAAACTGTTGGTTAATCAATTAGAATGATTTCTAGCCCCATACTTAATCTTTCTTTAATATTTCTTTACTTTATTTTAACAGGGTATTGCAAATATGGGGAATTTTAAAAGAAACCCTAAATGTTGAGTAGTTTCATTTAAACCCTAGAACCCTAACAGAGAAGTAAAATAGTTATTAATTATCTAACCCTTATGTTCATTACTGTTTCAATCTTTATATTTCTAAACTCGTATTTATAAAACATTTTTCAGGTATATTGTAACCCTGAATATAGGGTATTCTATACTCGACGATAAACCATATACAATTTGCTTCCATAAGCAACTTAGTTTCATTCCGACAAAAATTACAGCTGAAAAGATGTTTAATACAATGGTCTATAGAACTAACAATAATCATTTAAACATTAACCCAGAAATCGATAGCAATCTTTATAAAGAATTACTATTGGCAAATGTTAAGACCGATAATTTTTCTTTAAAACCCTATTTAACTAGAAACCCTAAAAATGGAGAATACTACATGAAAACTCAAGTTACGAACATAGGAACAACTAATTATTAATTAAAAAAACTATTCCAGCTTACACACTAATAACCATAACAAAATTCCATGATATTGTCAAAGAATAATCATTGAAGTCCATGATACAATTCGACCTTTTATATAGTCTTCTTCTCAAGCTTAAAAAGAAATATTAACAACATAGTATTACATTGGAACCATACTAGGTACAGGTTCAATGTATTCCACCATTAAAATAGATTAATAATAGAACATGTTGTGCAAGTAAACTAAACCATATGAACATTGAAAGAAAAACCCCAAATTTTGAAATTTAAGGCAATCGCCATATAAGAAAAACAAATCTATTTCCATAACTGACTGTGAACATGGCCCATCTTTTCATGCTTCACACAATAGTTTAGGATGAAGTAGAAAGTTTAAACCAAAACTTACCAGGGTTCATCACAGCCTTCAAAGTCGAGGACATTATCCAAGTTTCCAAGTTCTCCACATGTAACCACAAAATAAGAAAAATCTTAATCACAATCTTGGATTATCAAAACAGTAAGACTGCTAATACAAATGTAAAATAGGTGTTCTTACCGAAATTTGGAATAATTGTTGTAACCCTGTCAACGTTAGGAAGCAACTTGGTTTATGTTCAACCAAGCTGAAATAGACAATTGTATAAACTTCCTTGAAACGAAAATTGTAGTATAATTCCTCTTTAATATTCTCTACTTGCCAATAACTCGGTATATAACCACTGCGGACAAGTTGCAAACGTAGTTTTGGGTTGCTAATAACTGGATGTCGCTTGAATAAACTGGATAGAATGATCGAAACCCTACCTAAAGTCAACTTTCGGACAACTGGCGGTTTACATCCGTAAAGAAACATGTCAGAACTAAAATCTTATCCAAACTCAATTAATCAAATATGCCTTTGTTTACATAGCTCGTAACCTAGGTAAGTACACCTTAACCTTCGACTCTTGGAGGAACACTTGGGGTATTTTAACTTTGGTTTTTACCTGTACAAGATTAAGATGAGTGTTTTCTGTATGGATTAGTAAGTATTGAGTTAAATTTTCCAAGCTGGGGGTTAACCTTCAACAAGCATAGATAGAGTTTACTTTTATAAAAACAAATTGCTGATTTTTCTTATAGTAAGGTTTGTTACTATGATTTGTTACAAAATCATATCAGAGCAAGGTTAAAATAGTTCGACCTAATGGACACCACTTAATCATGTAGTATTATATGACTGAGTATTTTGAATACAAACAAATACAAATAACAAATGAATAAATATTGTTACACACAGATGTAGCAATGGAAGAAAGGACAAATTGATGAGGAAGAAGTAGTGCCTGAAAGTATGCTAACGTTAGAGGATGCAAGTATCTATGTAGAACTAGGAGAAAAATGTAACACATATATGCAGTCAGAAATGTTAGAAACAATGAGGAGTTTGAGGGAGGAATTGGAAAACCTTAAGGCATATAGCCTTAAGATAATGAATTCCAAATCATATCAAGAGGAGATTAACAAATTACTCCTAAAGAATTTTGATAGACCCATAAAAGAACAATGGTCAAAAATCTTGTAGTACCAGGAAGAAAAGAAAAGGAGAAGTACAAAGTGGCAGTAGTGAAGAAACTACAGATAATATTATTATACGCACACAATATAAAAAAAAATATAATGACACAAAATTTGAGAAGCAAAAAGAAAGACCTATGGAATTGCAAGGGGTATTTAAAAAGTTATGACCTCCACTGTTTGATGGATAGTTTGAGGAAGCTGCTAAAGCATGGTTACTAAATATTAAATGATATTTCAAGTATACAAGTATGATGGCTCTTTGAGGGCATGTTTAACAACATTTCAGTTGAGTGGAAAAGATGCCCTGTGGTGGTAGGTGGCTAAAAGTGTGAATAATATACACAGTAAAGATTTAAGTTGAAAAGTTTTTAAAAAAATTGTTTAAAAAAAATGTCAGAAAGATACTATGATGAGAAACATAAAGAGTTCAATGATTTATGATTGGGCATATCAACGATGGAAGAATTTGTAACCAAATTTGTGCATTTACAATGTTATGTACCTTATTTAAGGTAGAAAAAATATAGGGTTTATAGGTTTATTAGTTGTTTAGCTCCGGCATATAAGAAAAATATTGATTTTGATATGCCTAAGACCATGGATGAAACAATTATAAAATCTAATTTGTTCTACCACTTGTTTAAACAAAACCTAGAATTAAGCAGAAGTTGGAAACATAAAAAAAAATGAAAAGTTGGATCAACGTAAGAAAGGATTTAAATCCTCACCTTTTAGGAAAGGGACAAGAAGTCATACTGATAAGAATTACAACAGGACAAGTTCAACCAATAGAAATGGGGTAGAGAGTATCAGAACTTCCAATGGGGGATGGAATAACAACTCTAAGGATGTTAAATGTTGGAGATGTAATGGACCTCACCTATACAGAAATTGACTACACAATCCTAACAAAAAGATGACACCCATAAGCATGTTGCACGAAGCTTGCACTATCAATGACTTAGCCAGGAGTATACCTAGAATTAATGCTGCTTTGGAGGATCGAAAAATGGATCATCATTCTACCACATTGGAAGTAGAAGGTAAAATTTCAAACACATATGTTTCTATACTCATCGATTCAAGAGCTAGTCTAATTTATATTTCACCAAAAATTGTTGAAAAGTGTAAACTTGTTAAGGAAAAATAAAAAAATTCATGGCTGGTATAGTTGGATACATGGGTAAAAGGGAAGATTACAGAAATAGTTAAAAATTGTAGATTAACTCTTAATGACATGGATACCTTAGTTAATCTACATATGTTTCCTTTAGGCTACTATGATATTTTGATAGGCATGGATTGGATGGAATCACATAATGCCATCATAGACTGTTTACATAAAAACTTGGGTTGTAGGGATGAGGAAGGTAAATATTATACAGTGAAGGGGATTTATAGACCTATCTCTACTAGACAAATTTTAGCAGTACAACTTAAAAAGTGTATTAGAAAAGGGTGTCAACTTTATGCCATCAAAATTAAAGAAATGGGGCCCAAAAATTCAACATCAGTGTTGGAACAATTCCCTATTTTGAAGGAATTCTAGGATGAATTTCCTGATGAGATACCAGGATTACCACCTAAACGAGATTTAGACTTCACCATAGATCTAATGCCGGTTCATCATTGATATCACAAGCTCCTTATTGTATGACTACCCCAGAATTGTCAGAGTTAAGGATGCAAGTACAAGAATTATTGGACAAGGAATATATTTGGGCTAGTGTATCACCATGGGGAGAACCCATGTTATTTGTTAAAAAGAAGGATGGAAATTTTATAATCTACATATATTACTGACAATTAAATAAGGTGACAGTTAAAAGCAAATATCCTTTACCAAGAATAGATGATCAGTTTGATCAGATTGGATGAACAAAACTATTCTCAAAAATTGAGCTTAGGTCGGCATACCATCAGGTACGGATCAAAGAGGAAGATATACATAAAACTACTATTTGAACAAGATATGGACACTTTGAATTTGTGGTAATGTCATTCGACTTAACAAATGCTCCCGCAACATTTATGAACATGATGAGTAATGTGTTAAGTAAACTTTTGGATAAATTTGTGTTGGTATTTATTGATGATATTCTAGTATATTTAAAGAATGAATCAAAGCATGAAGATAACTTACGGAAGGTTTTACAAACTTTAAGAGAACATCATTTATATGCAAAATTGAGTAAATGTGATTTTTATAAAGAGGAGGTACAACATTTGGGACATGTTATATCAGAGAAGGGAATAGAAGTTGACCTTGCTAAAATCAAGGCTATCCTGGAATGGGCTGCACTAACTGATGTACATGATATCAGATATTTCATGGGGTTAACTAGATATTACAATAGATTCATCAAAAAAAAATTTTGAATAGCTCATCCTATAACAAATTTGTAGAAGAAAAATGTTCGATTTATTTGGAGCCAACAATGTCAAGATAGTTTTGATAAATCAAAATATTTATTGACGACTGCACCAATATTAAAAATTGCTGATCCAAATAAGGACTTTGTGGTATTCACTGATGTGAGTAAAGAAGGCTTGGGAGGATTTTTAACTCAAGAGGGTCATGTATATTTATAGGAATTCTACAACCGATAAGGACACCGCTTGTTCCTCTACCTTGTTTGGTACAAGAATAGAACAAAACACCACAAAAGTATATCCTTTCCCTAGATGGTTAATCTAATTTAATAAAATGACTTTTATACCTTAGATCTGAAATCTGTAGTCTTCGTTCCACTGCTCTTCATGCGATCTATAGTACCTGTAAGGAAGCATTAGGAAAACAAGACAACACGATGAGAGTAAACAAATAGATTAACACTCCATATTAGTAATCGAGAAATCTAGTAATAATTGAATGATATTAACACAAATCAAATATGGGAAAGGGAAACACTTTTGTATTAATCAAATAAGAAGGTAAAGCTACAATCAAAGCCTTGATGTTGACAAATTTGTCTTCTACAATGGTCTTTGACACACTCACAACAGTCCACACTCACACAGAGCTCTTTGCACACAAACTCACTCAACTTTGCCTCAATACCAGACTTTAATCCAACAACATAAGGATGCTCTTCTTGGTCTCTCTTACATAGTCCATGAAGGCTTCTTTTATTGGCCAAGTGAGGCTCATATGAGATGAGATTCTTTAGGAAATGTATAGGAGATGATTCCTATGGTTTAGGAGGTCGAATGCCACCTCTCTCTAGGTGATAGGAACCACCTCCACGATGGATTTTGTATGGAAGCTTCTCGAAACTTCCTGTTTTTCTATTTTAGCTCTGTCGGTGCTTTTTGCACATAGGGTAAAGGTGTCGATGCTTCCTGTGAACATGGTAAAGACACTAGTGGCGCTTGATGTCAAGAGACAACAGGGATCAATGCTCTGTCATAAGGAATAAAATGCGGCAGCCTACTCAAGAATGGGAAAAAACATCCAGAAGAATCCCTGACAAAGTTCTTTGAAGGGTGCTCAAGCATCAGTGAATATTTTAGGTGAAACAGAATTTCCCCCAAAGTATGAAGCTAGAAGGATGTGATAGGTAAAATAATTTTTTAGATATAAATCTAGTATCAGAGGCAAAGAGAGATGAGCTCACAACTGACATAAGACTAGTAACTCATTTTTTTGACTCAATCATGGCTTCAGACCAATACATTGCATATCCACAAAGATGACTATGTAATGGCTACCAAAAGTACATTGTAGATCTATGATCAATAATGTAGAAAGCAGAACATGGCTACAAAACATACAAAGTAGATCCATATTATCCAAACTCAATACTGGACACAACCACCAATCATACAATGTGGATCCATGTCATGAATTCAAATCATCTTCCATCGCCGCTTGAGGATAGGAAATTAAGCAGATCACTACCTAATCACTCAAGGTATTCATTGAAATCCCCAAGTGATATGATTCTATCCATGCGAATAGATGTATTGACCTCGAACATGGTAGAAACCACTTGATTACCAATCATTGATGTAAACTGTAAACAAGTGCAAGGGAAATCACCATCAATGCCAATGATCCCCAAGGTATCCCAGTACATTCTCCCAAGTGTGAATAAGGGTTTTGAATTCATGTAGAAATAATAGATCAATTATATGAGCAATGATTATAAGAAGAAGAACAGGAAATAGATCTTGCTACTAAGAATTCTCACAAGCATACACAGGAAAAATAGAGAGAAGAAAAGAGACCTAATCACATGAATGAAGAGATGAATATTGGTGTGTATCCTTCCATCGAATAATGATGAATAATAGTGTACATAAATAGTACATTCCTCATAGAAAAATTGAGTTGTATGGAGACAACTCATAAAGCTCAAAAAGGCTGACTTACCAAAATATAGCAAACCCCGATAGGTGGTTAAAGCACTTCCCAAATATATCAAGGACCTCACAAAATAGAAAAATCATGAGTGAGCTGTTAAGGGAAATGGAAAAACATGATAATCCTATAAAATGGAGAAAAATTCATGAAGGATGGGTTGGCAACAAAAGGACCCAGTTTTCTAGTTTGACTAGATTTACCTTATCCACAAAAAAGCAGGAAAAGTAGAATAAAGTAGAATATGCTGTAAAGTGTTGTATACTAATTCTGGATGGTCAAAAGGTATTCAATATCAACCTAGAATCAGAAATAAAGCATTCCTGGGATATAGATGGCATGTATTGACTTTAAGGTGCAAGTGGATGCCAACTAATTTAGCTAGTGGGTGAATATTTAATAAAAAATGATTAATTGTTTTATCCTAAGTTATGAGTTGGTTTAATATATTCCAACAAGTCGAACACTTGATAGAATATTTTGATCAGAGGTAATTGATGGAAACCTACTACCAAAAGCGAGGAAACCTGCCATTGAGGCATACAAGCTTCAAGGTACTTGACATGGCTTCTAAATGTAATTCCCGGATGATGTGCTTAAGTCGACAGGAATAGACTCATCGAAGGAGGGCCATGATGTTTTCCCCGTCATTGACACAAAACATGGAACAAAATTTGGTTTTGAAGTGATGAAACAACCATGAAACTAACTCAAACACGACCGAATTTATAGGAAGGTAAATTTATTTACGAGTTGGATCACAAAAGGGACATCATATGTAATGCAAGGATACGACGATGCATTCTTTGAATTGAATCAAAGGAGTCAGGTGTCTCACGAAAGTGGATCAAATCAAAGACAAGATTAATACCCAACTATTCGGAAATACGAATGTAGATAAGTGCCATGTTCAAAGGTGGACTGTGAGCTTCCATTGATACAAATGAAAATATATTCCCCATTCTTATAATTTCTCCATCACGAAGGATGAGTTCCTATTTTTGTTTTTACGAGTTCAAAGAGGGTAACAAACACTCGTTGTAGCTCATCAGAAGATGAGTCCATTCTCATATGTTTTACAAACCTAAGAAAGGAGAGGATCATTCCCAAAAGGAGTGTCTCTCAGTGTTTGATTTAATGAGTCGATTGGAATCTAACTCAGTATCGCTCAACATTTAGAGAGTCTAAACGAAGATAGAAGAAGACTCCAAGAGGTCATTTTTCATATGATTGAGTCTCTAGGTCCCGAAAAAGTATAAAATAATGTTTGAGATAACTCTTCTAGTTGAATTCAGATAGAGTATTTATTTTTCATAATTAGTCAATCCAAACCGAAAAAAGAGATAAACTACCATCAGAAAGACGACTCTTCAAGTACTTTTACAAGCGCGAAGAAGACAAGTTCACTCGACCATCCTTTCGTATTTTAAGGAGTCTGAAAAGAGCTTAAATGTGACTCCATAAGAGGTCCTCTTTTTCATAAACCACTTTTAGCGAGTCTGAAAAAGCAGGAAAAGTATACTCGATACCCTTTTACTAGGTTTTTAAAGAGCATGTCAAAGGTATAAACGAAGCTCGGTACTTTTTCATCGTATACCAAAGAATGAAAAAGACAAAAGAAACTTGCAACATAGCAAAGACGCTTCATAAAATATGACCTAGAATCTTTAAAAATCAAGTTAGGATCAATTTCATATAAAAACTATAGAAAGTAAATGGTAAAAAACCCCAAAATTCAATTATTTTGATTTTAATATTAAAAATGAAACCAAAATTACTATAAAAAGGGGGTAAATATTGAACTTTTTACCATTGTGACTTTTTTACCATAGTGAGAGTGAAATTGGTGAAAAGGAGCTGATTTTCAATTGCATATTCTGGGAGCTGTGGGCCATCTCTGCTCAAATCGTTCGAACCGGGTAATAATTATATCTTATCCCTTCATTTTTTCTGGTGCATTTCTTGTTTCCAAGATCAATGTTTGAGTTTTTTGGGAAAATACCCAAAGGGGAAAACTGCATACAGGTTGGCACCTTTTTCCCTTTAGAGAGATGCATCAGCACATCCCTCGAAAGAGGAAAGGGCGCTGAAGGTTCTCTGTCAACTAGGGGTAAAGGTGCTGGCACTCTATTCTATTGCAAATAGTGTGATGGCGATCGTGTATCCCAAAAAGTCAACACACAGTCAATTTTAAGTTGCCTTTCCTTCTTTAAATGGTCCATACTTGATTCTAATAAAGGTTTGAATGTTTTTCGCAGTACAAACTAGAGAGAAAATAGTCATATGGAAAGAGAGGCAACACAAATTGGATGACCTGCAGGAAAGCAACGATCTAGTTACTTTGAGGGCCCTGCATTAATGTGGGCTTCTCAAATTCTTTCGTATACCAGGGATGAGAGCATATATGTGGTTTCTAGAGCACATGAGACAAGAGTGGGATACTGAACATCAACATTTTGTAGTGGGTACTCACACTCTGACAATACATGCAGAACACATCTATTTCTTGACTGGTCTATCCTGTACAGGAATACCAATGACATTGACAGGGCCACGAGGCGATGATGAGTATGTAGATGACCTGATTGATTACCACTACTTGATAGGGACTCATTCAATTGGTGGGAAAATTACCATCAAGCACATTATAGATAGGCCATTAAGGATCATGGCCTTTGCCATTGAGAATGTTTTAGGTACTAGGTCGGCTCACTTGACCATGCCCGAACATATGCTATATTCCTTAGAGTACATGGCTCCCACTATATTCAACTAGAGACAAGGTCTATTGCTTAGCTTGAAATATCAGCTGACCAAATGTGGGAGGGGAGCACTGAAGCAATTCGACTACGAGGAGATAGTGGTGTCCTTCCTGGAGAGGGTCCTATTGATGAGAACTCAGGTTCCACTAAGCAAACTAGAAGTTGAGGATCCACGAATGAGTAGGTGGATAGATGCCATGGCCTACCATGGTGGTGGAGAAGGCCCCAGAGTTACCTACGGGCCAACCTTTTTCCATTGGCCGAGGAGCCAAATTTTGATGGTAGAGGACTACGACTATGTGAGGACTGACTTCTGTGAGGATCCTGACCTTCCACTCCTAGAGGGGGATGAGTGAGATGACCGAGGTAAAAAAAAACCATTATCCATGTTTTGCTATATTTTTAATTTTATATTTGATTTTTAGGTTGTAATATTGAGATGTGCAAAACTGTCTTGTGCAGATATTGAGCCTTCCTATCCATCTAGAGCCTCTCCTATCGAAAGGTGGGGAGTAGTATGATATATGGTGATCTATCGGATAGAGGAAGATGAGGAAAACCTACAATGTTTGAATATGGGTATTCTAGATTTTAGATCGATGATTTACCCAGGCGGTACCAGCGCCAGACTACATGGGTTTCAAGCCGCTTTGAGAGACTAATCTGTAGAGTGGCTCGGGTTGTGATGTGCTACCATGAGCACAATCATGAGGATTATCCATAGTGGCTCCCACATTTTGTACTGTACTTATACTGAAAGCTTCGAATCTTCAGTTGTTTCCCCATATATATGTGTGTGTATTTTGAAACTATGGTAGTGTCAAACTTCAGGTGGTCTGAAAGCTCGATACCTCAATATTTTTTTTATCTCAACTTTTACCTTTTATATGTATACAAAAAAAAAATTATTTACATATGTGTGTGCAAATGTGATGTGTGAATGTATTGTTGATGTATTTGTAACTTCAAAATGTATTCACTTGAATATCTAATGTCTTGTACCCCAATGTTTATTCCAAGAAGTGTCTATAATGTATTTGAGTCATGTCATGCCTCGATGTTCCTATCGGGAGGTTCTATAATGTAATCAATTCATGTCAAGTCATTGTGGGTAACCCTCCTATTGTTCAAGGGTTAAAATCCCCGTAGTTCCACAGCACTAGGGTTATTAAACTCTCCTAGAGAAGTCAGCCCTAGTGAGTCATTGTCAAGTCAGGAATTAGTATAAATAGAGAGTGATCCCTCTCTATTTATCACACACTCACTCACAATCAGTTGTAGTGCATAACTGAGGAAGAAGAAGACATCGGGGCTAGGAAGAAAGAGGTTACTGCTGTCGAGAGATCATCTTACTGTTTTTGGGGCTTTGCTATTTAGAATTGATTCTATCTCTGAGGAAGTTGCTGGGTTTTCTCCATTTATGGTTTCCCCAAGGAAAAACACTATGTTCATTGTCTCTTGTGTTTCATTTTCGTGCTTGTTATTCTCTCAGTTAAAGATCCTGATATAATGCTAGCTTAATGTTAAAAATCTAACATGGTATCAGAGCTAACCTAAGAAGAAGACGCTGTACAGCTGTGGGAACTAGGGATTCCTATTTTTTGGATCTCTCTCCATATATTTTCAGGAAAAGAAGGTTAGACTAACTCTCCTCCCCAGGGTGCATACTTCTATCGAAGCAGAATCCAATTCTGAGATTTTTCAGTTTTCGACCTGACACTATTACCAGAAATTAGGGCTTTCCACAGAAGTGGATTTTTTCAGTGAACATAGGCATGGATCGATCTCCTCCTCAAAATCAAATTTTATAGATCAAGATCAAAGCATTTGGTTGGACAGAACTCTAGAAAAGACAAACCCTAATCTGCTCCTGAACCAGCACTACAGAAATTCAGCTCCAGATCTAGATCTGACAACTTAACCTAGTAGGATCTAAATCTTTTGTATTTCCATTTGAGGTTCTCAGTTAATATGTCTCATCATACCAAGCTTGATGAAAATCTTGAGGGAGATGATAACTTCTGAGCCTGGAAGTATAGGATCTCCCTGGTCCTGGAAGAAAATGCGTTGGACTCCTACATCAATGAGGAGATTCCAGTTCCATAGGGAGACGAGGTTAAGGCCTTACACAAGAAGAAGTTGGTTATGGCTAAGAGGATTATTGCTGATTCAATTAAGGATCACGTCATACCACAGGTGTCCTCCCTAAAGACACCTAAATCTATTTTTAATGCCCTAACCAAATTCTTTGAAGGAAAGAACATAAACCGGAAGATGACCTTGAGGAACCAGTTGAAGAATGTGAAGATCCAAAATGCGGAGACCATACAGTCATACTTCACAAGGGTCTCCCAAATCAAAGAACAACTTGAAGCAATATATGAAGAAGTGGAGAATGTAGAGATTTTAATGACCACCTTGAATGGTCTCCCTAGGAAATAGGACTCTTTCATTCAAGGGATCTGTTCCAGAAAGAAGTTAGTCAAGTTCAACAGAATATGGGAAGAATGCTCTCAAGAAGAATCTCAGCTAACAGCTCAAGAAGAAAATATGGAAAGTGAAGATCAAGCTCTCATAGTACAATCCAAGAAAGCCGGATCTAGCCACCACAGAAGTAAGTACTCTCATCAAAGGAATAAATTTAGAAAGCCTAGAGATATGTCTAAGTACTTTTGCTATACATGTGATGAAAGAGGACACTTTGCTAGAGATTGTCCTAGAAACAAAAGTAGCTCTCACAAGAAGAAGGGAAACAAGAGAATACATCTTGCTCATGCTGCAGAGGATGATGAACCTTCCACAAAGAGAAGCAGACAAGTTAGTGATAATTCTTCAAGTGATGAAGAATATGTTCTGATTTCCACTCTCATGGGAACTATCACACATGGCAGCAATGATTGGCTTATCGAAAGTGGTTCTTCCAAACATATGACAGGATTCAAGGAATCCTTCATCAAATTATTTGAACATGAATCACCTCACAAGGTGAAACTCGGAGATGACTACCAATATCCAATAAAAGGTAGTGGTGAATCCTCATACAAGCTAGACTCTGGAAAGTCTATCAAGATGAAATATGTATTGTTTGTACCTGGACTAAAGAAGAACCTCCTCTCCATATCTGCATTAGATGCAAAAGGAATGAGGGTTGAATTTGTAGATGGCCAAGTCCTCATGTGGCCAAAGGGAAAGTCTTTCAATAATGCAGTGGTGATTGGGGAACAAGAAGGAGGACTATACAAATTGAAGGGACAACTAGAATAAGCTTTGGTTCATGACTCGGTAGAACCAAATGAGCTTTGGAATAGAAGGCTTGAACATGTGCATTACAGAGCACTACCACTTGCAAGCAAAGCTATTGAAGGTCTCCCAGAAATGCAGACAAAACATGAAGGTGTATGCAAAGGATGTGCGAAAGGGAATAACACAAAGAAGACATTTCCAAGTAGCGAGAGCAAGACAAAAGGAATCTTGGAAATCATCCACTCTGTTGTATGCGGTCCAATGTCGTCTAGTTCACTAAGCAGGTATGTTTACTATGTTTCTTTTATTGATGACTTTTCTAGAAAGGAATGGATATGATTTATGAAGAACAAAGATGAAGTATTCAGCATGTTCAAGGAATTCAAATCCTTGATTGAGAATCAAATAGAAAAGAAGATAAATACCTTTCTATCAGAAAATGGTGGAGAATTCACATCAAATGAATTCAAACAGCTATGCAAAGATTCAGGGATTAATAGGGAGTTAGCCACTCCATATAATCCACAACATAATGGAATTGCAGAAAGAAAGAATAGAACAATCATGGAAGCAGCAAGGGCCATGCTTGATGACCAAGATCTTCCCATGCATATATGGGCAGAAGTTGCTAGAACGGTGGTGTATGTACATAACCGTACTCCTCACAGAGTACTCAAGAACAAGACTCCTAAAGAAGTCTTCTTTGGCAAGAAACCAAAAGTCAGCCATCTCAGAATAGTCGACTGTCCTGTATACATACACATTCCAAAAGAAAAGAGGATGAAGTTAGATCCTTCAGGAAAGAAGGGTATATTTGTGGGATACTCTGAAAGCTCGAAGGCTTATAGAATATACTTCTCAGGGTTCAAGAAGATTTAAATTAGCAGAGATGTAAAATTTGATGAATATTCATCCTACATCAAATCCAGGAAGAGACCGACTAAAGAACCTGAAGAAACAAGAGCACCCAGAATTCATGATACAGCCATGAATGAAGAAATTCAAGAAGAAGATCAAGAATTAGAAGAACCTCAAGAACCTGTAGATCCACATCAATAGAATAATCCTCATAAGAGGAAACCTACTTGGGTACGTGAAATTATCCAAGGTGTAGAAAGATATGGAGCTTCAGAATAAACACCTAGAGGAAGAAAAAAAACTAGGTCCTGCTCCAGTTATGTAGCCTTGCTGTGTGACATTATTGATAAAGAACCTTCGAACTATGAAGAAGCGGTAGAAAGGAAATAATGGAAGGAGGCTATGATTGAAGAGTATCAATTGATCATGAAGAATGAAGTATGGGATGTTGTACCAAGACTAGAAGGGAAGTCCATTATAAATTCCAAATGGATCTCCAAGATGAAGCATGCTGTAGATGGCAACATAGAGAAATATAAAGCAATATTCATGGCTCATGGTTTCTCCCAGAAAGAAGGAATAGATTACGAAGAAACTTTTGCACCTGTAGCCAGATACACTTCCATCAGATCAGTACTTGCTCTGGCTGCAGTGATGAAATGGAAGATACACCAAATGGATGTCAAGACTGCTTTCTTGAATGGTGTAGTAGAAGAGGAAGTGTATGTGGAGCAGCCACTTGATTTTGAGACACATGACAAGGAGTATCATGTGTGTAGATTGAAGAAATCCCTCTACAGTTTGAAACAGGCACCCATGACATGGTACAGAAGAATTGATGGTTTCCTATCCAGTTTGGGCTTTACCAAGAGTAAAGTAGATTCCAACCTTTACTACAAGGTTGAAGATGGAAATCCAGTGATACTCCTACATTATGTGGATGATTTGTTTGTAACAGGTGTGGATGGGTTGATTGTTGATACGAAGAGGAAACTTGCTACTGAGTTTGAAATGAAAGACTTGGGTATGATGCACTATTTCTTAGGCATGGAGGTGTGGTAGAATGCAGAAGGAATATTCCTTTGACAAGGGAAGTATGCAATAGAGATTCTAAAGAGATTCGGGATGATGGACTGCAAGGCCATAACCACACCTATGGCATCGAACCTGAAGCTATTAAGTGATGCTTCATTAGAAGCGGTTGATGCTATGATGTATCATCAGATGATTGAGTCCTTGATGTGCCTAACAAACACGAGACCGGATATTTTCTTTGCTGTGAACACCTTTCGCTAGTTCCTGACAAATTCAAGACATGTTCACTTGATTGCTGCAAAGCATATTCTGAGGTACCTAAAGGGTACAGTTGATTATGGGATCAAGTATGAGGCAAATCAAAAGATTAACCTGGAAGGTTATGTTGATTCAGATTGGATAGGCAGTGCCATCGATAGGAAGAGCACTTGTGGATGTTGCTTTAGTATGGGATCAAGTATGATCTCTTGGTTTAGCAAGAAGCAATCCTATGTGGCACTAAGTATAGCTGAAGCAGAATATCTCGTAGCTTGTTCAACTAGTTGCGAGGCAGTGTGGCTGAGAAAGCTACTGTCTGATTTATTAGATCTCCATTTAGATGCTACTTGTATATATTGCAACAACTAGAGTTGTGTTAAGTTGTCAGAGAACCTAGTGTTCCATGAAAAGTCGAAGGATATCGAGATCAAGTATCACTATATCATGGATATGGTGCAGAGAGGAGCAGTGAAGCTCCAGTATGTTGTGATGGACGAACATATAGATGATGTGTTGATGAAGCCATTGGCTAGAGTGAAGTTTGAGTACCTCAGGGAGAAGCTTGGTGTTCTCTAGATCGAGGTTCCCTCCAAGGGGAAATGATGAGACCTAGAGCCATTCTGACACAGTGAGAGGATTAGGTTACTTCCATGGTTAGATGTAAGGGTTGAGACATTATATCATGGTGAGAGGATTTGGTTCCTTCCATGTCAGATATGAGTGCTAAGCCATTCTAATGTGACTATAGGATTGGTTCCTACATGATCATATGTAAGGGCTAAATGCCATTCTTGGAATGGAGGCACCTGGTTAGTCACCAGGAATACTCAGTCTGGGACTAAGGGCCATTCTGATATGACTGTGAAATGTAGTCTTACATGACTAGATGTGAGTGCATGGCCATTCTGATGTGATTGAGGGATGTGTTCCCACTTGATCAGATATAAGGGTTGATGTTGTTCTCTGGGAGAATGGAGGCACTTGGTCAGTTACCAGGAATCCTCAGTCTGGGACTGAAAGCCCTTTCAATGCGGTGTTTTCAAACATGGTCGAATGTAAGTGTAGAGCCCTTTCGATGTGGTGTTTTTGAACATGGTCGAATGTGAGTGCTGAGCCCTTTCGATGCGGTGTTTTTGAACATGGTCGGATGTAAGTGCTAAGCCCTTCCAATGTAGTGTGTTCACACATGGTCGAATATAAGTGCCGAGCCATTCTAGTGCGATGTGTTTACACATGGTCAAATGTGAGTGCTGGACCTTTTTGACAAGATGAGGTCAGATGTGAGTGCTAGGCGTGCCTGTCTGACAAGATGAGGTCAGATGTAAGAGTTGGATGGGCCATTCTGAATTAGGGTCAGATATAAGTGCTAAAGACCTACATGAAGGGTAGGCCTACAACCAGCATGAAAAAGGGCTGGTTCTGTAGAACTTCCTGTGATGAGAAGAATTGAGAGATAGCACCATTTTGAGATAGCACCGATGATGATGATCTAGATTTAATGATGATCCAGATCAAGTGATGATCTAGATGTGATGATGATCCAAACTTGATCATGATCTAGATCAAGTGATGATCTAGATTTGATGATGATATAGTGATGATTATCCAACAGTGATTATCCAACAGTTGTGATCATCCAGATCCCGTGATGAAGAAGACTTAAAGAAGAAGATGACTTAGAAGAAGACTTGATGACGAAGATGAAGAAGAATTGAAGATGATGATGACTTGAATATGAAGAAGACTTGAAGATGATGATGACTTGAATATGAAGAAGACTTGAAGATGAAGATGACGAGATGATCCAGTCGATATAGAGAAAAAGACCAGTGCTGAAAATTGTATTGAAAGAATACCTTCCTAGTTAAGAGGGAGTGTTGATGTATTTGTAACTTCAGAATGTATTCACTTGTATATCTAATGTCTTGTACCCCGATGTTTATTCTAGGAACTGTCTATAATGTATTTGAGTCATTTCATGCCCTGATGTTCCTATCGGGAGGTTCTATAATGTAATCAAGTCATGTCAAGTTATTGTGGGTAACCCTCCTATTGTTCAAGGGTTAAAGTCCCCGCAGTTTCGGGGCACTAGGTTTATTAGACTCTCCTAGAGAAGTCAGCCCTATTGAGTCATTGTCAAGTCGGGATTTAGTATAAATAGAGAGTGAGCCTCTCTATTTATCACACACTCACTCACACTCAGTTGTAGCGCATAGCTGAGGAAGAAGAAGACACTAGGGTTAGGAAGAAAGAGGTTACTGCTGTTGGGAGATCATCTTACTGTTTTTGGGGCTTTGCTATTTGGTGTTGATTCTATCTCTGAGGAAGTTGCGAGGTTCTCTCCATTTATGGTTTCCCTGAGGAAAAACATTGTGTTCATTGTCTCTTGTGTTTGATTGCTGTGATTTTTATTCTCTCAGTTAAAGATCCTAATATAATGCTAGCTTAATGTTAAAAATCTAACATGTATGCCTACTATGAATCCAATGCATGATTTTTTATGGTAAAATGAACTTAACTATGAGCAATATACCAGTCTAAGATGAAGTTTGCCATGGAATCTGCCACAACATTTAAATGTCTCAGAACATGTTGATAAGATACTTTCTCAAAAGACATTTCTAAAATCCTAACTCTTCAAAATGTGTAAAGGAGTGGGGGGTTTCAGATGGTGTAGACTCATTTTGACTAATGTACAACCAAATCTGAGTCTAAGTAAACCCTATTTTCTCTTACATCATTAGGAAGGGACTCCATCAAAAATCCAATCGCTGCATGATACTCTACAAGATTGTTGGTCGAGAGACCCAAACAAGTACCCCCTAAACTCACCAGATCACCTATAGGAGAGTACAACAGCTAAGCTTCCGATGCAAGATTAAAGGTGCAACGATTAACACCATCTGCGAAACTGATAAAGGTGTCCATCTGTCCATTAAACATAGGAATTACGTAAGTATGGTTGTGAAAACAAACACATATTATATCCACACAAAAACCAAACCCTATAAAGAACACACAACACTCTATAAAAAATATTTACAATAAAACTATGCTAGATGGCCTAAGCAAAATATCTTTTGAGGTAGAGCCCAATGCGGGGTTCTCCCAAGGGTATCCCGTCATAATCTATTAACTGATATGTGCCTTTCTCTAAAACACGACTGATAATAGAAGGACCATGCCACATAGACTCTAGTTTCCCAACCCCCAACTTATCATATTTCTAGTCATAAGTCAAGGCTAGGTCTCCTTCGTTAAAAGAGAGGGGTTAGATAGATTTGTCATATCAAGATTTCATTCGTCATTTTTGTGCCTCATTTGCTAAGGTAGCATCACGATGAGTTTTGTCAAGCTTGTTTAAGTACATGAAACATTCTTCTTCTACGGTGGTATTTGGTAAAATCTCTATGACGAGTTTCAAAGAAGGAATCTCACACTCTATTGGAAGAGTGGCCTTTAGTCCGTACACCAATTGGAATGGTGTGAAACTAGTGGATTTTTTCATGGTAGTCCTATAGGCCCATAGCATGTGAAAATGTTGTGAATGCCAATTGGACTTAGCTTGTCCCACAATCCGCTGAAGCATAGTTTTTAAGACTTTATTGATTGCTTCAACCTAGCCATGCCTGTGGATAGTAAAGTGTAGAGTTATCATGACGAAACCCTAATTTTGTACTTAATTCTGCCATCATCTTGTTTTGGAAATGTGATCCATGATTAGTCACAATGGCCCCAAGAATCTCGAATCTAACAATAATATGGTTAAAAAGAAAAAAAGAAGTTGTCTTTCCATGTTCAGTGTATGTAGGCATAGCCTCATCCCATTTAGTGAAGTAATCCATGACCACAATAATGTAGCCATGCCTACCGACTGAGGTAGGTCTACAGTGCACGAAGTTTATTTCCCATTTTGCAAAAGGGCCAACTGCTATGACAGGATGTAGTGGAGTTGGATGGGTGCAATTTTTGGATGTGAATAATTGACAAGGTGGGAATTTTTTGACAGTTTCAATACAATCCTTGAAGATCGAAGGCCAAAAATACCCAGCACGCAAAATATTATTGGAAATAGCCAACCTAGAGAGGTGACCACCACAGGATCTAGAGTGATAATCATTTAAAATGATCTCAGCTTCATCATGAGTGAGACATTATCATAATATGGAGCCAACGCCATGATGATATAAAGTATCATTGATAATGAGATAATACTTGGCTTGGTGGCGGATGCGACGACGCTCATCACGAGTTGCATTAGGCTAATATCATTGTGTCTAGAGATAGAGAATGATATCTCCATACCAGGGGTCATTTGTACTAATGAGGAATAAAGATTCATTGGGAAATAAATCAATAGGCTCTGTTCCCTCAGTAATACGAGGAAGGTCACACATAATCTCAGCGAAGACAAGGGACTTCTTAGAACTAGTTTTGGCAAATTCCAACTCAAACTCTTGGAAAATGACAATCCATCATGAATATTTTCCCTCAAGTACTTGACAAGTCAAGATATAATACATGGGGTTAGAATCTGCATAAACAGCGGTTGTACGAAGCAAAATGTAATGACAGAACTTCTGGACTGCGATGACCATGGCCAGAGCAAGTTTCTCCACATGTGAACAGTGGGTTTCAGAGTCAAAAGAATCTTACTAATGTAATATATCACATGTTCTTAATATTGTTCATCGGTCTAGACTAAGACCATACCAATGGTTGAAAGGGACACAACCACATACAGGGAATAATCCTTTGTATAATATGGTGGTTGCAACACATGTGCATGTGTAAGAGCGTGTTTGAGGTTGTTGAACACATGATGCACCAAGTCATCCCAAACAAAGTGGTATCCTTTTTCAATAATCGCATAAAACTATGTGTATTTTCAGCATAATTGCAGATGAAACGACGTAAAATTTTTCCTTCCCTTGCAAAATTTGGAGTTCAGTAGTGCTGGCCAAGGCAGGTAGAACCAGGATAACTTCAATCTTCAGAGGGTCTATGTAGATGCCATCCTTGGACACAATAAAACCAAGCAATTCACTGGTCTCAACACAAAAAACAAGGGTTTAATCGAATGTTAAAATGACAACATCTGAGAAAAATGACTCTCCTATGATCAACGTGGTGATCCCATTCCTTCAAATGAGTAGGAAGGTCGTCAAGATAGGGTTGCATAATGTGTTTAATTTTGTGGAAATCATATGACATGGCGTGTTGAAATGTAGCGCCAACATTTTTCAAGCCAAAAGGGATTTTTCTATAGGAAAAGGTCCCCCATGGGAAAATGAAATATGGCCTGTGTTGATCTGATGGGAGTATATCGATCTGATTATAGCCAGAGAATCCATCCATAAATGAAAAGATGACACTCCCGGCATAGTTGTTGATAATTTGATCGATGTATGTGGTTGGGAAGTTATCCTTAGGACAAGTCCGGTTCAAATCCTGGAAATCAATGCAAACCCTAATAGTACCCTATTTTTTATTGACAGGGACTATGTTGGACACCCTTTCAGTCAAGGGCATGGGGTAAATGAAAACAAACTCAAGAATTTTTTCAACTTCTTCCTTGATGGATGATGCTTTCCTGACATAACTTCTGTAGAACTGGCTTGGCACCAGGGTAGGTTTTAATCTCATGAACTACAATAGAGGGATCTATCCCTTGCATTTCTTCATAGGTCCAAGCAAAAGCGTATCTAAATTCCTTAAATAAGGTCATATAAGACTGTATCTATGAATGTGAAGAGTTTTGGCCTATTTGGATGTTCTCTGGAATACCAGGTTTCACTGATATATCAATTGGGATGGTTTTGGTAATGTTACATAAATTACCCTCAAATTTGACATCACGAGTGAGGATCAATCACAGTATCAGAAGAAATTGTTGATGCAAATTGTTCTTCTACCATATGGAAATGGGGAAGATAAGATGATTGATGGTGATGTTTTTTCCAAGGCATCTCATTTAAGGACATAACCTCCATGATGGATTCATCAGAAGGGAGTGTATACAAAAGATAATACAGAGACAGGGGGGTTCTAGCCAATACGGTAGGTGACAAGGATTTGAAGCCACCAACAAATGATCGTTGATGGTGGGTTCATTGGTGGTTTGAATAACGTGCTACATTTCCTCAAAAAGACTCATTAAAGTTGACTCAATAATGGAATTTCCTTTATCTATGGTAGGAGTAGAAATCATGTTCAGGGATACGGGCTACGAAACAGGAGGGGGATTGGATAACAAAAAGATTCCCATGAGTGAATAATATTTGATGAGACCTACTCCAATGTTTTGACATTGCATGGTCATCAAAAGTGGAATGTTGTTTGCAGTATTCGAAGTGGCATCATGTGAACATAAATCTAATTGATCAACAGTAACAATATTCCCTTAGAATGGAAACTGAACTATCCAAAAAATGAATGAAGAAACAACTTGCATAGAATAAAACCAGTTGCGATCTGGGAGAAGATTGTAATCTAAAGGAGCGTCAACAACTTCAAAATGAATGGAAAATTATGCCCCCCCAGTTCTACTTGGAGAGAGGGAAGTAATCCATAAGCTTTAAATCCACGACCGTCAAAGGCCTTTAGTGTCATGGGTGAATGATTGATTTCGGGAGAACTGATGGCTCTCCAACAAGAGAAAGACATGAATGAGGTTGAGGCTTCCTCTTCCAATACAGTATGATGAATGGTATTTCCAATAGATTTTTTGGACATCTAGAAAGCGAATTGATGGGGGATCCTGTTTTAAAATCATCCAACTTGAAAGAGATAATTTTGTTATTTTTAGGATCCAAATATTCAAGGGTTGATAAAAAATTCCTTCCCTGTGTAGGATATGTTTGGAGTACCTCAAGAGCCGACATAGTGTAGGGTGCTTGAGCCATATATTCTACTATATTATAGTACTTAGCAGCACATGTGTTGGGATTAAGAATAGAATTTTGAAGTGTACTATTAGGTGGGTAAAGAATTGCATCAGGAATAGGTTTTTCATTTTGAAGACCGTTAATTGGAGGAGCAGTGGAAATTGAAGGTTTCTCAGGTGGAACATCATTAGTTTTATTTTCTAGAGGAGGGTCATAAATTTGAGGTCGAGGGTTAAGGTGAACTGTTTCACTTGACATCAGTTTGACTTGATCGATGGAAGATGAAGAAGGCCCGTGCAAGGATTGATGATCAATCAATTATTATTGGGTGGGGAAAGGGTATGCAAGAACTACCGGGGTGGGAGATTTTTTCAAAATTTGATAAATTCTTCTTGACAAGGACACTCATTAATAAAGTGATCACGTCCACCAATCAGGAAGGGAAACTTTGCCTTTCTATTTTTCTTAGAATCAACATTGGGGTTTTGTGTTTTGTTACCTTCATGTTGGTTATCATATTTATTAGATTTATTTTTACCTTTCTTCTTTCCTCCTGAAGATTTAGTGGATTAAATCACATTTACTTCAGTGGAAGCAATAGGAGGAGATGCAGTTTTGGGTAGTAGAACAAGTTGAATAGCTCGGGCGGTAGGTTGATTTTGATTTTTCACAAATTTTTTCTTCAATTGTGTTTGAAATGAACCAAGAACACCATCAGTGAGTGGTTCCGTTATTGGTCTTGAAGGGTCTGATGTAGGGTGAGGAGTGTGAGGAATTAAGTCATACAAAGTGCTTGACAGGGAATAAACCAAGTCTAGGTACCAAGCATAGCTAATGGGCTTATCCTTAGTAAAAACACCTCCCATGGTGACATCCCTGGAAATGGGGGGAAGTAAATTTTGTGAACCAATCAACCAATAATTGATTAGGAATGGGAGCCTTAAGCAACCTATGTATTCATCTCCAATCATGTACATGATCAGAGATATGGGTGGAAGTAGTTTGGAGAAGCAAGGTCGATAGGTCTGTACCTGTCTCATACAGAATTGGTAACTGAACATGTGTTAAAAATGTCATTGATAAGGTATTAAAGTCCCAAAAGGAATGATGAGGTAGCTTTATATACCACTTTGTAGCTACTCCGGTGAGGGTTCTCTCAAACAAACGTGGATGGTTTGAACTATCCATCAAAGAATTTGATGAGCACCATAGATGAAAATTCTTCACATGGTTTTTGGGATCCTCACTGGGTTTAACATCGAATTTGGGTATGTCCGAGGGTAACTTAACCAGGATTGTCGGCCATGAGGGATCATGATGTATTGGATCATTGATCAATCTGGACAAATATGGAAAATCTAAGGTAGCTAGAAATGGTAGCTGTTGATTAGGTTGAGGATATTGGTAATAATGGTATGGAATCTATGGATCAGTAGGACCATAAGAAAATTGATAAAATGGCATAAAGATTGTCCCCATGACTAGTTGGCTAGGTGGTTGATTTCCAAAAGATCCATTAGAAGGTCCGCTAGGTTGCGGGCCACCCAAAGGAGGTGGGCCTCCACATAGTGGTCCTCCAGGTGGTGGTCCCCCAGACAGTGCTCCTCCAGACAGTGGTCCTCTAGGTGGTGGTCCTCCAGGAAGTGGTCCTCAAGGTGGTAGTACTCTAGGAGGTGATCCTCCAGGTGGCGGTCCACCAGGTCCTCCAGGTCCTCTAGGTGGTTCTCCAAGGGGGAGGGCCTCTGGGTGGACCCCCAAAACCTCCAACAGTATTTACAAAAGGTCCTCCATAGGATGGTACATTAGACCAATTAGGTTTCCCCCAAGGGAGATAAGCATTCCCGGGGTAAGCCATTCTAGGATAAATAGCCCCTGATGGTGCAGGTTGATAAGATTGATGAACCATAGCTGGTTGATTTCTAGGATAAGTATATCCCCAAGAAAGAGGACTAACAATAGGTTGGACTCATGTAGGTCCTCCCTTGATAGAAGAGGGTACAACTATGTTGGTACTAGGAGGAGGAGTATTTACTATCAGTGGTCTCGTTGGTAGGTTCTTCCCTATACTAGAGACAGTTCCTCTGTTAGGTAAATCAACTTTAGCTGGGGAATGCCCCCCAGATGTAGAAAATATTAGGGAAGTAGAAACTGATGGAGAGTTTTGATTAGGCAGGATGGGGGTCATGAAGGGTTGACTTGGATCCATGTTTTGGGTCAGTGACCCTGAGACAAGAGCTACTTGGGATGACGAAAGGGCATGATATCCAGGTGGGGTTGTTCCTGAAAGTTGGGGGAGAGGAGAGAATTGGTAGAGCGGTCTGAAGGCTTCTTGGCTTGTTGGAGGCCCTTGAATGGGAGTAACAAAGGAAGGTCTAGTAGTTTTGTATTCAAAAATATCTTGCACCAAAGAGGTTTCCCAAAAAGGATCATTTGGACCAAATTATGTCGCTACATTATTGTCTTGTAACACCCTGGTTTTGACCCCATTTGCATTAAAAACGTATATGATTTAAATATTGTAATTAATCATGGTGTGGAGCTAAAGAAAAAATCCCCACCATTGATTTAGCATTTTATGTTTTGGCAATTAAAATTGATGCCGATGCTATTTCATGCTAGCCAGGCACATTATAATTTTGGACATCATGTAAATATGCGATTTAATTAAAATACCCACAACCAGCTATGCCAATGCAACATTAAAAGATATGGGGGCATGATTTCTTAGGGATAAGGTGGGGGGATATTTAAACCTTTGACCCAATGGGGAAAATCCAAATGTGTGGAAAACCCATCAAGCTGTCAACCACCTTTCTTGTTTTATTTACCCAATCATTTATTTCTGCCAAAAATAGGTTGAGGTAGTTATTGCATGGGGATGGGTAGAGTATGGCAGTCCAAATTTGAATTGGAGAAGCCATCAGTTTTGGGAAACATGATTTTGACTTATGGGGCAAGTTAACACCCAAAAATGGATTCCCATTTTGTTGTTCACCCACGTCCTCCATTTCCTCATGTAGTGGAATCTTGGAGAGCTATCTCCTTCACGTATTTTTGTCTACATGTGCATTTTACCTCATGTGGGTAGTAGTTATCTTCATTCTTCCCCATGGGTGGGAAGTTGTTTTGGTAATGCTCAGTGCTGGGCTCTTTCATTCATGAATTGATGTAGTTTTCTTCATTATGCATGCCTGGGAAATCCGTTTTGGTGCTGTGGGTGAATGTCCAGCAAATAATTATGACTTTGGGGTTTGTAGCAGCCAATTTGGCTCATACAATGCCCAGAATCGTTGCTAAATTTGAGTTTCTTATTTTGGGTTGTTTTCCCCACTTTACCAAATCCGTTTTTGGTTGCAAACGTCTTTCCTCAACCCAAAATTTTGTATCTTACTGTGTGCATCTTTTTCCTTGGTATGAACTAGTTTGGAGTGGAATTGGATCTGAATTAACTTGATAAACCTAATGTTCAAGGGAACCTCATAGAAAGATCAAGAGGGGTTGGTTTTCTTCTTTGCACACCCCAAAGAGCTCTAGAAGGGAAGGCATAGCCCGAGGGACTGCGTAGTAGAGAAGGGGATGCTTCCTTGTGTTGGGCGTGTAAATTTTTTAGAGGCCAAGATAGCTATGGTACAGGTGTCCATAGCTCTATGGTTGAGCTCACTAGCTTAGCAATTCAACCTTTCCAACTCCTTAGCAGCATGATAAACCCAAATTTAGTTTTGGCTTGGCCGAATTTTGTTATTTATTTGGTTATGTGTGAGCCTACTATAGTTCCATTATTCCTGGTGGGAATCATGCCCAGCTCGGGGGTGGTAGTGCTGCTGAGATACTAATGAGCACACTGGCTTATGGTTGGGTGGAACGTTGTAGCGACATAGCTGGTTGCTGGACAAGCTTCTTTCAAGATAAGTATTTCTTTTGTGTAATCTATGCAAGTGTATTTTGTTTAATGAATTATGATGAACATGTTGAATGCTTTGATGAATGTATTTGCTTCCGCAATATTTTGCATGTTTTACACATTTGTGTATGTTTCTAAGTTCAATGAATTTTATATTACGTTATGGGGCTTAGATTGCCCGGATTTGATATCATCATAGTCACGCCCTATCTCTGGTAGAAGGGTGGGGATGGGACATGTCCAATGGGTGATTGAACACCCAATTTGATGAACTAGGTTGGCCTTTCGACTGAAAATGAGAATCAACATTTTCAATGGAAGGTTGTTGAACTAACAAGGGATTATCATACAAAGAAATGTTTTCCCTAGTTTTAGTAACTAGAACATCCTCCACATGAGAATCAACAAAAGATGGTTGGTCCATGGTTTCACCTTCGTTTCCTTCCACGATAGGAGGAGAGTCAGGTGGTAATCCCTACAACCTACAAGAACGCCTTGCAGGTAAATTATCCAGGGTGTTGGCTGAGGATTTATAATCTAGATTTCTAAGGAAGATATCACATACAAACAAACCTACGCAAGCTAAGCCTACAAGAAAACTTAAATGACAAGATGGGCTTGTAATAGCCGGTTCCTCACTAGGATTTTCAAGTTTTCATAACTCACGATATACTGTAGGGTCCAATAGTAAAACATGACAAGGAGTATTGGGACCGTACCCTTTCTAGAATACCCGACTACTTGGACGACACGTGCATAGTAGCTCCCCGAGTGATGTTCTCGGTGTATTTCTCCAACAATACGACCAAAAGGATTTTCTCAGTTGGTTAAGGTATCCTAGAGGGATCTCCCAATATAATCAAGGTACGTGGGAGCTCAAATCTATATTAGCATTGTCTAATGAACAATTGTATGAAAGGGGCCTTTCAATATACAATTGAGTACATGAAGTACCTTTCTATATACCTCAAGGGTATGTGAAAGGCCATTCGATATAATGACGGTACATGGAAGAACCACACACGCCCTGGGATGTAGTGCAGGAATAAAATGACAACTCCTATGTTTTAAGACGTTGGAACACATCTCTATCCTATCACTCAAATTACTAATTTTTTTAACCTAAGCTACCATTGATTTTATCTTGATGGTTAGTGAATGTTTGTGGAGTGTATATCGAGATGTAAATTTAAATCTATATGTGATGCAACTCTTTTTATTCGATGAAGGATAACTAGAGTAGGGGATAAATCTTCTTTTTTTTTAAACAAGATGCCATGCTACTTTCAATAAACCAAACTTCAAGATCTATGACATTTTTCTCAAACACACAAGCTTTTCACCATTAAGACTATCTAATCTCTGAAAGGAGAAAAGAAGGAGAGCCTCTAATGTCAATCCAAACTAAACTTTCTCAATCAAAATCATAAAGATATACTTGCCTAAGAACTCATGCAAACCAGGAATAAACTTTTTCCTAAGCACTCATAAAGAAATATTTTCCTAAGTACTCATGCAAACAAAACCAGCTAGCTGACTTCTTTTGTATTTTAAATATGATTTTGAAAAGAAAGAACATAAGACAACTGAGACTAACTAATCTCAAAGAGGATACAAATCTTCTTTTTTCACAACAAACTTTTCAGAGAATAGGTGAAGCAATTCATGCATCCAAAACTGTAAATCATACACAATTCCTTTTCACTAGAAATTCCTTATTTATGAAAAATATTAAATAT